>JAYMFT010205159.1:0-11606 GCA_038088735.1 Panulirus argus | reverse complement strand
AAAATCTCAATTTGTAACAAAAAGCAGCAATCCTTTCTTCCCAGTAAGCACCTCCAGACGAGAAGGATCTGCTCATTTCCCTAAACAAGAAGATAATAGTGCTTGTGTGTGTGTGTGTGTGTGTGGAGTCTTCATGATGTAAACATTTATATATGGCGGCCATTGTTAGGCTTGCTGCCTGGCCACGATATATACCTCTATGACGACGAAGGATTTCCCAGAGGCGGGGCGGGCCCGGCCAAGGTGACGTGAGTCAGGTGATGCGTACCTGCAATTTTAGCACGGGTAGTTGGGAGGATGAGTCACTGGTGAGTACACAGGTAGTGGGGGGAGGGGGGGGGAAGATGCGTGACTCACTTGCCTTCTGCTCTGTTTTGGTCGTAGGGCGTTGTTGGGGGGGGGAGAGGGGGTGAGGGCGTGGTAGGAAAGGTGTTGTGAGGTCCCCTCCCCCACTGGTGTGGGGGAGGGGTTCGGGGTGGGCTGGGGTAGGAGGGAGGGACGTGGGGGGGGGGGCGGGTTACTGGTGCAGTCCAAATGGTGATTCACGAATCGATTTGAGACAATCTATTGACGTCACAATGTTCTGTATTTCCGGAAGTCTTGCTGACGTCCATTCCCTAGCGCTGATGTGTTTTCTGTTTTCATTAAAAACTCTTTCCCAAGGCTGAGGTCACCACAGACTATCTTTGCTGCGTTCGGTTAGACTCGTTTGTTCGTAGGAATAGTTCAAAGACTAAGAACAAACAATACTTATTTAGTTTTCTGGTCATGTAAGTTGTGTGTGTGTGTGTGTGTGTGGTGCTTTATCTGGTGTTGCTTGTGTTGCTTGTTGTGGAACGAGTGTTGCTTGCAGCTTGGCTCTATGACCATGGTGGCACCCGTTCGTTGTCTTGAGGCTTCGAGATGTGTTTCATGGACTCGTGCTGGAGTTGTCAGAGAAGGAGAATCAGGGAGTGGTAGAGAGAATGTGAAGAAGGGAGCTATTAGGAAAGAAAGAGGAAGGGCAAGAGAATAAATAACGCAGAGAAATGAAAGAGAAACCGAGTAAGTAATGAAGAATAAGTAATGACATAAAAGAGAAGGTAGTATAAAGTAAATATAGAAATAGAACAGGAAATATTAAAGAGGAGGAAAAGAGATTTGAGAAAATGGTAAAGAGAGAGCAAAGAAGTGAAAGAGAAAGTGATAAAGAAGAAAAATTACGTTAAAGGAGTAAGAAATGATAAAGAAGTAATAAAGCAAAAGATAATATGATACATAATATAGGAAATATAGAGATGATATGAGACGAGTATTAAAAACTTAGTAAGGAGATAAGGGCAAATAATAAAACGTGAATAAAGAGACAAAGGAGTGAGTAATGAAGATAAGTAAAGCTGGGAATTTAGTTCGTAGCGAGGGTGTGTGACACAACGATGGTTATCGCTTGTTAATGCCCTGCTTGGATGGTGTGGTGTGTGTGTGTGTTTGGTTGTGGGCAGTTTTGACCGGTTTGTTTTTGTTCAGAACAGTTTATGTTTGTTGTGTATCGTTTATATATGTTTTGCGCGGCTTTGTTGTTTGTTCTGTGCCATATATGGCTTAGTTTGTACGGTACAGAGTTTGTTTGTTCTGTACCGTCTATAGTTTGATTTGTACGGTACAGTGTTTGTTTGTTACGTACTTTTTATTGGCTGAGCACAGTCTTTGCCTCCTGATTGTAGCGCATGTTTATTGTGTACTTTATTGAGTACAGTGTGTGTGTGTATGTGTGTATGTGTGTGTGTGTGTGCATTTCCGCTATGTTTTATACATATTCCATCCAGTTTTGTAAGAGAAGATCCTGAAGATTTTGAAGATTTTCACAGGAATGGACATAATATTCTGAATACCTGTGTATAGTGGAGTGAGCAGCTCCGGTCCCGGATATTTACCTCTTGTTTTATTTCTCTTTTTTTTTGTGGCTCCATCAGTGGGGATATTTTTACTGTTTCGGTGGGGATATTTTTACTGTTTCAGTGGGGATATTTTTACTGTTTCGGTGGGGATATTTTTACTGTTTCAGTGGGGATATTTTTACTGTTTCAGTGGGGATATTTTTACTGTTTCAGTGGGGATATTTTTACTGTTTCAATGGGGATATTTTCAGTGGTTTTCCATGCCTGGCGTGGCGAGAGGGAACTGGAATCAAATGCAAATTAGGACCCATGGCCTTCAGGATTTACCAAGAGACAATTGTGGTATCTCCCCGTCACGTCTGCGGGCCCTAAGATTGGACAACTTTAGTGTTTTCAGTCGTTACCAATATTCATGTGTCTGGCGGGCAGTGTGGGGCTATGTAGGAACTTTGCACATTTTTTAAAAACGACAGTATCGCTGTCCCAGGAGGGTGATTATGATACACGACTGTGTCTTAGTGAACGGAGCCAAGGAGCACATAAATATCCTGTTTTGAGGGACGTCTCGAAGTCTAGTGGTGTGGCGGCGAACCCAGCTTTGTGCAAAATGTGGTAGAAAGGGATTTACATCTTAAGTCGGTAATGTTGGGATCGTTTGACTCCTTCAAGGTAACTATCCATCTCAGTTGAAAATTTCCTCATATTCCTTCTTCAGTATTTCGCTCGTCTCCTTATCAAGTCTGCTCACATGCACTCCCTTCCTCTCAGAGTTCCATTGGTAATCAAAGTCCTCAATTTGAAATCTGCATATTTATAAATGTACTTAGTTTCTCCTTTGTCAACAGAAATGGCTCTTTCTTCATCTTTTTTCCCCCTTGAGTTTAGAAGGATAATTTAAGCCTGTAGTCTGGTGAGCAAGTTGTGGCCCCTGTAGGAGGTCTGCGGTGTGGTTCTTTCTCGTATAAGGAAGCTTTTGCCATCTCTCTTTCTCTCCCAGTGATGCTTATCTGATGCATGATAGGAGTACTTCTCAACCTTCCCCTGTGCCAGTCGTGCATGATTTAAAATGGACGGCAGACAGTTCAATTCCTACACCTCCCCATTCTAAACAGTTCATTCTATCGTCATACGCAGTATATATTTGCTGTGTAAAGTATACGTGTGCATATCTGTATTTGATGCACCTAGTTTGTCTTTGTCTTACGGTTTTCCTTTGTTGTGAACAGTTTATGTGTTGTTTGCAGTTTAATGTGTCCAGTGCATCTTCACTGTGTGCGGTTTAGATTTTTATGTAGTTGGTGCTCGGTGTGTGCAGCATGTTTGGTGTTCATTTTTTTCTTTGTTTTGTGCAGTTTATTTGTTTGACAGCGTCCATGCTTATCGTCCTCACTGTGTTTTTGTGTGCAGTGTTGTTTGTTTTATGTACAGTTTAAGTTGCGTTTAGTTTGTGTTTGTTGTCTGCAGTTTAAATGCGTTGTGAACAGCTTGTTGAGCTGCAGTGTTTGCTTTTGTGTGTAACGTGTTTTTGTTGGCTACTACTAATGTATGCTGTTTGCTTTTTGCTTTTTACCGTTTATTTTTAGTCTCAATAGTTTGTTCAACTACAGTGTTTGTTTCTTGCATGTAGTTTGTTCGTTATTTTCAGATTTCGTTTAAATTGTGCAGCCTATGTTTGTTAGTTCGGTTTTCTTCTTTGTTGTTTGTCTTTCGTGTTTTCTATTTGAAGTTTTTTATTCTCGAATGTGTTATAAGGTAAGGTATATTTTGCGAGCAGTTTATATCTGTTTCTCTTCTTGTTAGTCATTTTTACAGTGTTAACTCAACGCAGTTTAGTTTATTAACAGTAGTATTTGATGTTAATTGTGCATAGACACTGTATTTCTTATATTTTTTGTCCCTGTATTTTATTCGGTCAGCGTTTGCACAATATTATCTATTTTGCTCTGTTATAAATGTTGTGCGAGGCATTTATTTGCTTCTTTTGTGAGGCTAAGTTGCTAGGTGTAGCGTGTTTTTGTTAAGTTTAGCGGGTTAGTGTGACATGTAGCTTTTATCACGTTATCAGGAAAGGCGTGACAAGGACCAGATGGTCTGTTTGGCGACAGGCACGGGTAATGTCGCCCCCCATTATTTACAGCTTGGCAACTGGACACCTGCTGGGCGTGATGGATGCTGGCGGGAAGTTGCCCGTCTGGGTAGGCAGCCGAACTCCCCCACCTCCCCAAACCCGGGCCTTGTGTGTTGATGTTTGGACAATGCAGGTGTTGGTGTGAGGCGACTGCGGCAGATGAAAGAGGTGGTGGAAGAAGAATTGTCGTTAAGGAGAACGGAAAAAAGAAGAGCAAGAGGGTAGAAGCAAGAGATAAAACGGGAGGAAGGGCGGGAACTGAATTCAAAATAAGAAAGGAAAGATATAAGAGAAAAGAGAGAGAAATAACCAGACAAACAGACGATGGGAGAGAATAATAGGAAAGAATGCCTGACGACAGAAACGCAAAACAGTACGCCAAGAACAGGAGGGGTGAGCGAGAGGGAAAACAAGACAACATCCTCTACCACTGGGATGTGTGACTAGAGCGACTAATTGGTGTTTTTTTCCGCGAAACCTTGGCGTTATTTGGCGAATTTTTGGCTCCTCTCCTGGTAAGAGTGTGTGGTGTTAGATGTTCCAAGATGACCTGGATAAACATTTAGTCTGTAAAGCATAACCTACTCCCCACCCACAGGCGGGGCTCCTACTTTTCATCCCCCTCACCGTCCTCCTCCTCCTCCTCCTCCTCTTCTTCTTCTTCTTCTTCTTCTTCTTCTTCTTCTTCTTCCTTTTCCTCCTCCTCCTCCTCGCCAAGCTTTTCTTTGCTCCTGTTGGTTGTTTGGCCTCGATAGTGTTTGCAGCGCCCGTGTTTGGACGCTATGAGAGAGACGATTGACAGGGGGTTGGTTTAACCTCGTGAGGTCGGCGACGCGTCGGTACGACCGCAACAACGACCCTTGAGCACGGAGGTGTACGACCCTTGAGTACAGGACGGTACGACTTGATGACCTGCCCCTTTTTTAGGATCCGACCTTCAGAGCGTCAGGTCAAAGCCCAGGCCGCCACACTCAAACATCGTGCCATCGTTAGTAAAGGCCGTACCGTCGTGTTTTAAAGGGTCGCGCCCTTGCGTGCAAGGGTCGTGTATGCGCGACGATCTAATGTATGTAGCAGGACGTCACGCGCCCAGGGGCTGGACCCGACCGCAAGCTCCTCTCTGCAGCGGACTCCGCTGAAATTTAGAATTAATTTATACGCCGACGCAGATAACGGGGCAGGGCGAGGTGGCTCACAACGAGGAGGCCGTCTGACAGCCAGGCTGTTATACAGACCTGGATGAGAGACAAGTCCCGGCCCAGAGGCCAGCAGACAGACGAGAGCTGAAAGTGCAACAGACTTGCAGTTGAGGAACAGACAGGCAGCAGTCTTTTTAGAACAGATCCACTCTGGGAGACGGACGGAAGGCTTCTGACTACCAACAAGCAATAGAGATTGAGCACAGAGAAAGACGAGAGAGCTGTAGATGTACACAGACCAAAAACCAAAAAATACGTAAATTTTCAGAAACGGAAAAAACTACAAAAAATACGTACGTGAACCTTACAGATGTTTTAGACGTTAAGATTATTAAAACACAAGCACTAAGTTCACCCCCTCCTCCCATTCTCCCACACAAACATACACACACACACACGCACACACACACTCTGCACCATTCTCGCCACCGTCACCTCCTGCCGACTGGGATCCCTCGTACCCTAGTTGTAGCTCTACACCACAACCGCTTCTAACCCATCTGAATTCGTACACACCGCCACAAGGACAGCCCCACCCCAACCATAGTGAATGCCACACACACACACACACACACACACAGCTGTGGCCAACTACATACCCCTGTCATGAGCTGTGGCCAACACCCTCTCTCCCCCCCCCCCACCCCGCCTGGGTAAAGACTTAGGAACATAAGTCATGGTGGGACAGGTGTCGGGGGACACCCCCTTCCCCCCCCTCCTCCCCCCCTCCTCCCCCCCCTCCAAGCCCTTCGCGCCAGACGTTCGGCCAGACGCCCCCGGGGGTGAGTCATGGCCAGCCTGGCCTCGTGACGCAGGAGTGTGACCCATGCTTGACCTTTGACCTGCGTCTGTGTGTGGGTGTGTATATGTGTGTGTGTGTGTGTGTGTGTGTGTGTGTGTGTGTGGGAGGCGCTAAAATGGGTGGGTGGACGGGGAAGAGGGAGTGGGAGACAAAGGGAAGAAGAAGAAAAGTAGAAGAAAGGAGGGAAGGAAAGAGAGAGGGAAAGAAAAAAAGAAACCAAGAAAGAGAGATAGGGAAAGAAAGAGGAAGAAAAAGAAGAAGATACGATTTCAAGGAGAGAAGATTTAGGACAGAAGAAAAAGTCGCCAGAGGAGAGCCCGTGAGGACAAGAAAGCAAGAGATCAAGCACACGAGATCAAGCACAGAGCCAGGCATGCAGGCAGGCACGTTGTTTAGTCTGGTCCAAAATAGATCAATAAATCGCGAGAAATTTGTCAACACAGCTGAGCTGATGGACCAGCAGGGGTCAGGGGTCAGGGGTCAGGCTGTTGTTGTGTGTGGGGGGCCCTGGTCAGGGGCCACGGGTCAGGCTGTTGTTATGTGTGGGGGGCCCTGGTCAGGGGTCAGGGGTTAGTCTGTAGTTATGTGTAGGGTCCCTGGTCAGGGGTCAGGGATTAGGCTGTAGTTATGTGTGGGGTCCCTGGTCAGGGTTCAGGGGTCAGGCTGTTGTTATGTGTGGGGGGCCCTGGTCAGGGGTCAGGAGTTAGGCTGTAGTTATGTGTGGGGTCCCTGGTCAGGGGTCAGGGGTTAGGCTGTAGTTATGTGTGGGGTCCCTGGTCAGGGGTCAGACTGTTGTTATGTGTGGGGGGCCCTGGTCAGGGGTCAGGGGTCAGGCTGTAGTTATGTGTGGGGTCCCTGGTCAAGGGTCAGGGGTCAGGCTGTTGTTTTGTGTGGGGGCCCCTGGTCAGGGGTCTGGGGTCAGGCTGTTGTTTTGTATGGGGGACCTTGGTCAGGGGTCTGGGGTCAGGTTGTTGTTTTGTGTGGGGGGCTCTGGTCAGGGGTCAGGGGTCAAGCTGTTGTTTTGTGTGGGGGGCCCCTGGTCAGGGGTCAGGGGTCAGGCTGTTGTTTCGTGTTGGGGCCTTGGTCAGGGGTTAAGATGTTAAGTAGAACGGTACGACTTTTGAGCACGACAGAACGACCCTATGATACGCCTCGTCCTGAACTAAACAGGGGTGGTGTAGCCTGGTGAAGCGCACCATTATACGGTTTCATACGTTCTTGCCCGCCCAGACCACGCCAGACAGAGCCAGGTCAGGCCAAGCTGTGTCAGGCTAAGCCAGGTTAGCTGAGGGAGAGGCACAGGTTCTCGAGCCACCAGACGGTCCACCAAGTTGACTGCCACCAGAGCAGCAGCAGATAAAGATAAAAAAAAAAAAAAAAAGGTTAAGAACCTTATGTGTAATGATAGTTTTTGGTGAATGGATTAGGTCGCATGAACGAGAGAGAGAGAGAGAGAGACTCAGTGTGAGCGAGAAGACAAAACACGCGTAAAACATTGGCAAAACAAAGGTTGGAGAAATGACATCTGGTGACAGCAATATTAATCATCGTCCCACGTGTTGTGGCTGCCCCAGCAGCACTTAAAACTTGCCGCTGGAGGATGAGCACTGTAAGACACTGGTGAGTACTGCAAGGCACTGGTAAGCACTGCAAGGTACTGGTGAACGCAACAAGAGGCAAGCAAACACTGCAAGAGAATAGTGAGCACTGCAAGGCGTTGTATGAGCTCCGTAAGAAACTGGTGTGCTCACTGCAAGGCACCGGTGTGGGCACTGCAAAACACTAGGTATCATACGTAATATGTTAAATGGATAAAGTAAACATAGGGAAACATGTGAAAGCATTTGACACTGTACTGGTTAGAGTGCAGACGGGGAACATATATACCATGATACACAGTAAAACCAGGAAGGCTTCGTTCCTAATCTGCACTGGTATATTCTTCCCCGTTGACACTATAGGCCTGGAAGATTGCAAATTATTGCCACTGAAAATTAGAAGTACAGTTAGTATGGTAATAGAAAACACATGTGCGTCTGGGAACCAAGACTTTCGATACAATGCCGTCAACCTGGAGAATTCCTGTGGACTGTTGAGTGAAGTCACTTGAAAATGGCCTGGACAAATACCTATTAGTGTACCATATGCAAATATTTCATCCATAACAGTGTTCTATCTCGGATACTTGAGAAGTATCAGAACTTTGCTAATTGTAAATAGGTTTTGTTTTTTATCTTGATACATAATTCAATCTCTGTTGTTCAACTGTTGTAAACTTCGCTTACCATGTAGATTGCCAAATCATTCATTCATTGTGTTGCCCAAGCCATGTTAACACTGGGTCCTAGTCCTCGGACCTTTTGTGCACTCTGTAACCTCTTTTTGGGCCACCGCCCAGAGTAAAATAGCTGCTCTTGTGGCAAAAATCAGGATATCACTCAGAGCAGCCAGGCTGTAGTGTCTGTGTAGGCCTACGGACCACCGCGTCGCCTCCAACAACCTGACTGAACGGGGGAACAAGACAGCTTGGTCCAAAACCGGACTGTGTGGGTAGAAGACCTACAGAACCATCCTACGGTATCCTTAAAATCTATTCCCTTGGGTCACTAAGGATAATGTGACAAAAAATATAGAATTTATTGAGGTATATAATCTTACAGATACCTAACCTCACTGATACGCTCTGGTAATCAAAATTTCACTGCATTATTATTCAGATGGGGGTCATTAAGAAAGGTCCGTCTTGTCAGTTACTCCTACAAGCGTTTTGCTAATTTTCTGTCGACCGAAATTCCTGTCGCCGATGCGTCAGTTATTGTGATATACCTGCAAGTGAGAACTGATGCCATCATGAGGTGAGGCTGATTATATGAACACTCGGTCCATAACTATGCTGTCAATTTGTCATTGTCAAGGATACCGCTGGTAACACGTCGAACCACCATGAGCACAGTGGTACGACCCTACGACCCTTGAGGACGACGATACGACTTTGGGATGTGATGTCCTGCCCCTTTTTTTCCCTTTATGGCCATCATAGCCAAGGGTCTCATCGTCGTGCTCAAGGCTCTTACCATCGTGTTCAAGGGTCGTACCATCGTGTTCTAAGGTCGTACTATCTAGCTCAAGGGTCATACGATCGAGCTCAAAAGTCGTGAAATTGTGTTCAAGGGTCATACTGCGTGGTCAAGTGTCGTACGACCGTCGTGTACAAGGGTCGTAAAATCGTGCCCAACTGGAGTTGCGTCGTGCTCAAGGGTCGACGTACCATCGCGCACAAGCGTCGTACCGTCGCACTTTAAGTTGTCGTACCGTCGTGCTCAAGAGAGAGTAGGAGGTGGGCGTGGGAGGAGGTGGAGGGCTGGTAACAATGACGACAGGTTTCTTCAGAAGTCTTAAGACGATACAGAGGAAATAACAACTTAACGTCTTGATAATGTATCGAGTAGTGCCATCTGTTGGCGTATAATTAGAACAAAAAAGAGGGGCGAGACCTGATCTCGGTGGGGCTCAACACGCAGCCATGCCATCTTGTGGCGGGATTACTGCACTTCTGTTTTATTTATCCTCCAGATCAGGTTGGGGTTTTCTGAGCTCTGACCTCAATCAACTGCCACGATTACTTTACGTCGCTGCAATAGATTTACTTTTTCGTGATTATATTTCCTCTCAAAGCATTGTACTATATTGAGTTCTATTTTTCTTACTGCGGATATCATTTCTTACTGTAATGGATTACATTATTTTTGCTACGGACACCAGGTTGCACTGCATTGGATTATATCACTTATTGGATTATATTATTCTTAATGTTGACGCCATGGTGCAATATGATGGATTATATTATCCTTATTACAGATGCAATATTGTAGTTTGATTATATTGTTCTTAATGTGGGCACCATATAGTATTGTTGGATTATATTAATCTTCCTGAGGACACATATTGTACACATCGATTATATTGCACCTTTTGCCGACAGCATATTGTGCTGTTGGATTACATTATCCACACCGCGGACCAGGATAGTTGATGAATGTTTCTCGTCTGTGTGGTTAAGGACTACGATCGTTGATGAAGCTTATAAGCTGTGATCTTAACGACTTGGACAGATGATGATAGTGAGAACTCGGTTGGTAGATTGTAGCAATTTGACGCTGACGGCCTTAGCGACCCTGGCAGTTGATGGGCCTAAAGCCAAAATAACTAACCCATCAACCTGATTGAAAATTGCTACACATGGGAAAGATCTTTTTCGGAATAAAGCGTTTGATTTAAATGAATAGATAAGAAAACTGAAAAACATTTACATTTTCTATCTATCTGTCTTTTACATCCGATATCATATATATATATATATATATATATATATATATATATATATATATATATATATATATCAGACTTCACCTACTAGTGGTTACGCTGTGAGTGAAAAGTCACCTTCAGCGAGGCTGAATCATCGTCTCTTCATGATAGGGAGGACACTCTCGTCGAAGAACCCTTTCGAAAGAGAGTCCACCATCTCCTGCTACTGGAAGAAGCGCAGTGCTGAATCCATAGGAGCTCTTGGAAAAGGAGTCCTGGGGCAATTATGATAAATAGATGTACAGTGTATATATATATATATATATATATATATATATATATATATATATATATATATATATATATATATATATATCTATGTGGTGCTCTATCCTTGATTGTACCGCTGGGATGTGACAAAGGAGTCGAGAGGTACAGTCGGAAGGTACCATACTGTTAGTGCTGGTAGGTACTCCTGATGGTAGCCAGTGGGATGTACCTTAGTGGTAATGCCGTGAAGTACTATACTGGTAGTGCTAATAGGTTCCCCAAATAGTACCCCTTGGAGTGCACCCTCATGGTAATACTGGGAGGTACATACCATAGATTTAAAGTTGGATGGTACCGTAGTAGTAGTAGTATCGGGAGGTACCATAGTGCTATTGCTGGGCAGGGCTGTCGAAAAATCAGGTGAGTTCAGAGATGATTCGTGCCAGACGTGACAAGATGTGTGTAAACAATTTATCCATAACATTGTTCTACCTAGGTCACTGGAGAACACTTCACGCATAACAGTGTTCTACCTCGGATGCTGCAGAACATATCATCCATAACAGCGTTCTACCTCGGATAATGTAGAACAATTCGTCCATAAAAATGTTCAACTTGGGATACTGGAAAAACATCATAACTATTTTCATTTCAAATAGTTTAGACGTTCATCTGTAACAATGTTCTACCTCGGGTGCTAGAGAACAGTTCATCCATAACAGTGTTCTACCTCGGATACTGGAGAACAGTTCATCCATAACAATGTTCAACTTGGGATACTGGAAATGTATCATAACTATTCTCATTTCAAATAGTTAAGATGTTTTGTATATATATATATATATATATATATATATATATATATTGATACATAATCCAACACTTTCATTCACTTGCTGAATAATATATTTCATGCCTCCCTAATCCTATAATGTATCACAGTCCCTGAGGCCCCCCGAGTTTCCTGGACCCTATGTGCACTGTGTAGCCTCTTTTTGCCCCCACCGTCCACAGGATGGGTC
>JAYMFT010205148.1:0-11606 GCA_038088735.1 Panulirus argus | reverse complement strand
AGGAGATGGAGTGAGTATTTTGAAGGATTGTTGAATGTGTTTGATGACAGAGTGGCAGATGTAGGGTGTATTGGTTGGGGTGGTGTGTGAAGTGAGAGTCAGGGAGAGAGGTTTGGTGGAAAGAGAGGAGGTTGTGAAAGCCTTGCGGAAGATGAAATCCGACAAGGGTGAGGTATTGCAAGGTATTGCTGTTGAATTTAGTAAGAAAGGGGATGACTGTGTTGTTGACTGGTTGGTAAGAATATTCACTGTATGTATGAATCATGGCGAAGTGCCTGAGGATTAGTGGAATGCATGTATCATGTCACTGTGCAGAGGCAAAGGGGTTAAAAGTGAATGTTCAAATTACAGAGGTGTAAGTTTCTTGAGTGTTCCTGGAAAACTGTATGGGAGAGTACTGATTGAGAGGGTGAAGGCATGTACACAGCATCAGACTGGGGAAGAGCAGTGTGGTTTTAAAATTGGTAGAGGATGTGAGGTTTTGGTGTTTGCTTTGAAGAATTTATGAGAAATACTTGGAAAAACAGATGGATTTGTATGTGGCATTTATGGATCTGGAAAAAGCACATGATAGGGTTGATAGAGATGCTTTGTGGAAGGTTTTAAGAATATATGGTGTGGGAGGTAAGCTGCTAGGAGTGAGTAGTTTTCATCAAGGGTGTAAGGCATGTGTACAAGTAGGAAAAGAGGAGAGTGGTTGGTTCCTAATAAAGGTTGGTGTGCAGTAGGGGTGTGTGATGTCCCCATGGTTGTTTAATTAGTTTATGGATGGGGTGGTTAGAGAGGTAAATGCAAGAGTTTTGGAGAGAGGGGTGAGTATGCAGTCGAGAGACCAAATTGGAAGTGAAAGGATGGAGTGAAAGGAATTTTGAGTGGTCAGGGAATGAACATGCAGGAGGGTGAAAGGCATGCACAGAATAGAGTGAAATGGAACAATATGGTATACTGGGGCTGATGTGCTAGCAATGGATGGAGGTGAGCAAGTATGAATATGTATATGTGCATATGTGTATATGCATGTGTATGTATATGTATGTATATATGTATATGCTGGTGTGTATATGTATGTACTGTGCATATATATGTGCATGTATGTATATATGTGTGTATGTGAATGGATGGATCTTTCTTCGTATGTTTCCTGGCACTACCTTGCTAATGCAGGAAACAGCGATCAAGTATAATAAATCTAAGATGATAACATATATATGTTTAGGCAGGAGATCTCTCAAACAAGTTTCACTAAATATGACTGCTGATTCAGTATTCTTAAGTTTCTTGCTTATGTTCTCATCTTGTCTAACGTTTTTTTTCTACTTCTCAGGAAGATTACCTACAAGTTAGCCAAAGTTCAGAGAATGGGTAGAACTAAACTCAGGTGGAAATTAGTAGCTTTATCCTTCTAAAGGTGTACAGGAACATAATGTTTTGTGACTTGTGTCACATTCTCAAGTGAGAGTAAAGTACATCTAGGTCCAATTATATATACAGTAGTCAAGAATCACGAGAAAAATGATTGAATGTTGTGGGTGGGTACTCCCTAGTCTGACAAATGAAAGTTCTCTGCCTCAGGTTGGCAGGGCATGATGCTATATGATATCATCACCTCTTTGCCCACTCCCATAAGGACAGGTTAACTGTTGAGTGTTTGGCAACACAAGGAATTGGTCAATCTGCAGGTTCATACTTGGGAATCTCTCCTTGATATTGAGGGCCTTGAGTACATGAGGGAATCTGGGGTTGGGTGAAGAGTCTATTATGGACATCCCTTTCTCCAATATTTCTCTTGTGAGGGTAGTGTTGTGGCAGAATCTCATGTGTGTCTTAGGGCTTCCGCATTGTAAATGCCAAGAAACATGTTAAGACAAGATAGTGATGGTCATGCCTATATATGATGAATGGTAGCCAGACATCCCATCCAGGGTTCAAATCCAACCCATGGTGTGAATCCATGTCTATCGACATATTTGTCACACCACTGGAGCCGCAATAAAGTCCATGCTACCCCACTTTGTTGGGCTTTTGACATAGTGAAAAGTCATTGGATGACCAGTCCCTATGTCTTTTAATCTCAGTGTGGCCAAGGTGGTGCACTGGAGCTGCGACGGTTCAAAGTCCATGTTACTTCCACCGAGATGAGGTTGGGACAAAGTGAGAAAACACTGGGTGGCCAATGGCTATGTCTTTTAACCTCCATGTGGCTGAGGTGGCTGGACATCCTACTCTGGGTTCGAATTGGACACATGATGCTGATACATTTGTCTGTCTAATCATACAACTGTCACACCATCACAGCCATGATGCATTAAAGTGACAAAAAGGCTTGTCACTAGCCACTACACCTCACCACCACACTCTATCTCTGCACCAGCTTTCCCTAATTTTGCATTCATATCTCTTATCACTCTACCCATATATACACCAGCTTTCCCTAATTTTGCATTCATATCTTTTATCACTCTACCCATATACATGTTAAAAAGCCATGGTGACATCATACAGCCCTGCATCATGCCCACATGTATAATGAAACATTTATTCAAGTTTCCATTCACTCTTGAATATGCATTTGCTACTTTATAGAAGGCTTTCACACCAGCCTACAGATGTCCATCTACACCATTTATCCTTAACATATCCTATAAAGCATTCAACTAGACTGTGTCATACACTTTCTCCAGGTCCATAAAAGATGCATACAGCTTCTCACCTTTTGCTAGATACTTTTCTGCAGTCATTCTCACTACAAAAATCTGATCCACACATACACTATCTTTCCTAAAGCATCTTTCACTCTTTCCTTTCTCCCCCTCCTCAGTTTCCCCCATCTCCTTGTTTCCTCTACTTTCAACATGAATACCCTCTAAGTCAGCCTCTTCTCACTCACCCTCTCCATATGTCCAAATAATCTTGGCATATCTTCTACTGCAAGTCTCTCTTACCCACCATTTTATATTCAATCAACCTTCCTCACATCACATACTACCATCAAACATTTCATTTCCAACATATTCACTCTTTTCTGTACTTTTTTCAGGGGTTCATGCTTTGCCTCTATACAAGACCACTTCCTCTAAATTTTTTAAATTCAAATTCACACTTATTCTACTGTGAAACTAAATAATCTTACTTTTATTCACATTAACACTCAAATTTCTCCTTTTGCACACCTTCCCAAACTCAGATATCAGATATCCACTTTCTCATTAGAATCTACTACCAGAGCCAGGTCAACAGCAAGCAGCGACTGACACAACTCCTAAGCCCCCACCCCCAACAGACTGCAAATCTGCCCTTCTCTCCAAAACTTTTCCAATTACCTCCCTCTTCATCCCCCTCTTAAACAAATTAAACAGCCTTGGTAACAAGATATACCCCTGCCACAGACCCACCTTCATTTGGAACCACTTACCCTCATCTCTTCCTACTTGCAAACATTCCTTAATCTCTCGATAAAAACTCCTCAATGCATCTAACAACTTTCCTTCCACACCATAAATCTATGATGCCTTCAACAAAGTATCTCTATCAACTCTATCATATGCTTTCTCCAGATCCATAAATGTCATATACAAATCCTTCTCCTTCACTGAGTTTTCTCACACAAATTCTTCAAAGTGTACATGTGATCCACATATTCTCTACCACTCCTGAAACCACATTGTTGGTCCCCAGCCTAAGACTCTGTGTATGCTACCACCCCTTCAGTCGCCATTCTCCTAAACAACTTACCAAATCCACCCTACAAACTTATACCTCTGTAATTCAAATATTCACTTTTGTCTCTTTTGCCTTCATACAATGGCACAGCACAGGCATTCTGCTAATACTCAGGCACCTCACACTGAGACATACATGTACTGAAAATCCTAACTAACTAGTCAACAACACTGTCAATGCCTTTCTTTAGAAAGTCGACTGCAGCCCCATCTGCTCTAGCTGCTATTCCTTACTTCATCTTATGTAAGGCATTCACCACCTCTTCTCTTGTTACCAAATCATAAGCCATGACTCTCGTTTTACATAGCTCCATGTCCCAGACACAGCACATCTGTCATCCTATTACCTGAACAGTCAGAAGTCTTTCAAAATACTCATTCCATCTCCTTACTTCTTTGCTTGTTACCCTCTTCCCCTCTGCTTCTTTCAATGATGCTTTTATTTGTTTTCTTGCTCTCCTCACATGATTCACCTCCTTCCAAAATATTTTTGTTATTATCCCTGAAGTATGCTATACTTTCTTATCCTAATTCTCATTTGCCCTCTTTTTCAGCCACTACTTCCATCTCTTGACCTAATGCACCTTCCTCTTATATGTCTCCTAGTTAATTGTACTCCTTTCCTGCAGGTAATGCCCATACACTTCTCTTTTCTCTTTCACTAACAATTTTACTTCCTCACCCCACCACCCTTTCTCACATGCCAATATCCCACCTTCTGTGTGCCACAAAATTCTCTTGCACAGGTAAAAATAATAAAAATATATAGTACATACATAAATACAGCATTCTAAATGCTGACCAAGCCACATATAAGTACATCATTCTTGAAGAAAACTAAATAATAGTAGTTTTAACATAAACGAGAAAGGAAAAGGATGCTTGTCATAGGATGGAAAAAGCCAGTCAGGTGCCAGTATACCATGACAACATGTGATCCTAGAGAATTGTGAGCTTTAACTGGCTGAAAGTAAGTAGGATGATCATGTTATCCTGGTGGTAGGTGCTGACTGGCTGAGAACAGGCCCAAAACGTGTGAGCTGCTATGATCACAATTAAGTAAGTGAGGGCTAGCACCTCCTCACCACAAATACTTAGGTTTGGACATTCTTGACCCTAATATTCCTAGAGAATATATTTCAAGCTTGCAGGATAGACTGCAGAGGAAAGAAATAATGCAAATAAATATTACACAGTACCTGTGATGATGAAGTGAGAAAAGAAGTAAGTTTTGCTGTGTTGTTACTTCTACTTGATATTCTAGAATATTCAAGTGGATCCATATCACCCCCAACTCCAATGTAATCTTCAGGCAGTGGTAGCTGATTATCTTTTCCTATGCTTATATGTATAGGTTTCTGTGTCCACTTGTTTCGTGTTACAATTTCATCTGTCTGCACTTCTTCACAAAGTGCATCTTCATTTGTCTGTACATGTATCTGAAAAATATATCTAAACATTATTTGTGGCCTTGTTTTAATGGAATACATAAAATATTGCTAATCTTCATGCACTTCAAGAAATATTCTCATAAATAGGTTAGAAACAACACATTCTGGTACAATGAGCATATTGTTTTATGTATAAGCAAATCTGTATTTAAAATGAAAAGTAAATTGAGAGAGTTTTTCAAACAAAGCCTAAACTATGCCTGAAGCCTATAATCTCATAAAAGAATCAATTCTGGTATGCACTATAAATTTTCAAATAGAAAGTTGATCTGGAACCATTTATGTCTTAGCTCAAAGAGCCTTACAGAGTCTAGGGCCATGCTGGAATCAGACAAACTTATTAAAATAAACATATGGTTTTATTGCTGCATCACATGATATGTTTGGTCTATGGTGTCACAGCCACCTACAAATTCTCCCAACTTTTCCATCACTGCACCACCTGTGGTATTACTAACACCCTCATTAATGACCCATTCAATCTTTGCTATCAATCTATCTCTATCTATATCTCTGATGGCCATTCCCTCTAGGAACTAACATCAAGAGGATGGTCATGACAAAAGAATCACTTATCCTTGTCCTTTTGTGCCCACTTTGCACACACCATTCCATGCATTTTTTCACCATTTCTCTCCCTCTAATACTCTTCCACTCTATTTCCCCTTAACACAGGTGGTCTCCCTTTTACATGAACTTCGTTAATGTACTATCATAAATTCTCCCTGTAAACTCCCCATCCTTCATTCTTTCCACAAGTGCAAATCACCTCACAGTATTATGTTTTACCCACTCTGGCCCTTCACAGTTCATTCCCTTGTACTCCCTGCCATACCACATCTTTCATACACCCCATCTTTTTTCTTCATTCCATTTTGTCACCCCAAATGCTCTTCTCAAATAGCTCATTTCCACAGTCTGGATTCATGACCTCTGTGACTCATTCCATGTCCATGTTTTGGCTGCATAGGTCAGGGTCAGGAGGACTAAGCTGTCCCTTAATCCTTTCTTCACTTCCATTCTTACACCTCTGCCCTTCATTATACTAACCTTTGCTTTATTCACTAACTTGATAGGTTTAATAATAATCTTATTTTTTTATATCCCTAGGGATATGGAACAAAGAATAGCACCCACATATCCCCTGTGTGTTGTAGAAGGGGAGTAAGACAGGCTAGAGTAAGCTGGAAATCCTTCACTTCTGTATCATTAATTTCCAAAAGAGGTAAAGTAGGAGGAAATGAGAGAATTTTTCCTTGAAGTCATACATTCCTGATGCTACCTCATTAAGGTGATAACAGTGAATAAGTATAAAGAACAATGCTTTATGTTTTTTGTTATTTGCTAGTAAAATTGCTAAACTTAATTACAACATTTGTACTACATAATCATTATAAATATTTTTTTGCTATGACGATCTGTTTCTCATTTTAATACCAGCTACAAGTGCATGATGATGTAACACAGCCCTCAAATTCATGATACAGTATGTCTGTTTGATGATATCTGCAATGAAACTTTCTTTTAGTTACTCCCATTCTCACAAAATCTTTAACATGTTTTTACTACACAGTACCTTAGTTTTACTATTCTTTACCACTTGAGACTCTCTAGGTAGCTTTTCCATATCTCTGATTCAGCTTTGATTTTCAAGCCATCAGTTATGTCTCATCACTACTGGTATATATGTATTACTATTTAAAGATAGGGGATAAGGAGAAAGAATATTTCCAAAGTATTTCCATCCATTGTAGAAGGCAATTAAAGGGGGCAGGAGTTGGGGGGCTGGAAGCCCTCTCATCCTCGTATCTTTAATGTCTAAGAATTGAAAGAAGCCAAGCAAGGAGTGCTCATCCTACTTCAAGGCTTAGGCTTGGGTGTCTAAATGTGTATGGTTGTAACTAATATAAGAAGAAAGAGATCGGTTAGAGGAGAGGAACCTGGATGCTCTAGCTCTGAGCAAAGCAAAGCTAAAGAGCAAGGGGTAGAATGGTTTGGAAATGTCTTAGGGTTAAAGTCAGGGGTTGGTGTTAGGGTGAGAGCTAAGGATGGGGAAGCAATACTGCTGAAGGAGGAATTATGGGAATGTGTGAATGGGAATGTGGGTAAAAGTCAATTGCAAGAGAAGGGCGATTATGAGTGCTAATGTAAGATGAGTGTTTTAGGAGGAGCTGAATGTGTCAGCTGTTTTGATACAAGTATAGGTGATGCAAGTATAGGTGATTGGTTATTTGAAAGTGATAGTGGTTAATGAGGCAGATGAAGGCATAAATAAGGAGAATAGGGTACATGATTTTATGAATAAGAATGTGAACAGCATGACGAGCTGTGTGCTGAAAAGTGGTACTTGGGTGAGCAGGGAAGTAGGTAAGGGGCATTACTGGATTATGTACTACCTGATAGGCATGGAAAGGAGAGATTCTTGGGTGTATGAATGTGAAGAGATGGGAAGATGGTGAGATTTCTAATCAATATTTCATGAAGGTGAAGGTGAAGATTTGTAGAGATTTTAGGAAAAGAGGTAATAATATGGGTGGGAAGAAGGTGGTGAAAATGAGTGAGCTTGAATATAAGGCTTGTGAGAAGAAATATCATAAGACTAAGTGAAAAATCACAGAAAGCAGAGTGTAAATAAAGCTAGCAGAGTAAATGAGAAATTGGGGGTATTAAGCGAGGAACTACTTACATGTGTGACAGAATTGTGTGGCATGCAGAAGGCAGGAGGTGAGCAGGTGAGAGAAGGCAGTTACTGGTGGGATGATAAAGTACAGTTGCTAGTGAAAGAGAAAAGAGAGGTGTATGGGTGCTTTTTGCAGGGAGGGAATGCAAGTGATTGGAAAATTTACAAGAGGAAGTGGCAGGGGGCCAACAGAAAGTTCTGGGGCTTAAAAGGAGGGCAAATGGGAGTTAGGGTGAGCAAGTAACAGTCAAATTCAGGTAGACATAGAGAATGTTTTGGAAGGGGGTTAATGGTGTGAGAAGACGAGAGAACAAACAGGAGTATCAGTGAAAAGGGCAAACAGGTTGGTAGTAAAAAGGCATAAAATGAAGTGGAAAGGTGACGGAATGAGTATTTTGAAGGGTTGCTAAATGAGTTCGATGACAGGATGGCATATGTAGGATGTTTTGGATAGGGAGGCATGCAAAGAGAGTGTCATGGAAAGTGGTTTAGTAAGAACAGAGGAGGAGGTGAAAGCCCTGTGTAAGATGAAGAGTGGCAAAGCTGCCAGAGTGGATGGGATTGCAGCCAAAATTCTAAAGGAAGGGGATGACTGTCTTGTTGATTGGTAAGTTAGAATCTTCAATGTGAGGTATGGTGCCTGGTGATAGGCAAATTGGCTGTATAGTGCCTTTGAATAAATGCAAGGGGGACAAAGATGAAGGTTCTGGGAGCCATGAAGAACATTTGGAAAGAAAGAATGTTATCTCAGAGCAAAAATGGGTATGTTTGAAGGAATATTAGTTCCAAAAGCATTATATGGTTATGAGGCATGGGCTATGGATTGGGTTGTAGGAAGGAAGGTGGATATGTTGGAAATGAATTCAAGGACAATATATGGTGTTAGATGGTTTGATCAAGTTAGTAATATAAGGGTAAGAGAGATGTGTGGTAATAAAAAGGGTGTGGTTGAGAGAGCAGAGGAGGGTGTGTTGAAATGGTTTGGACATATGGAACAAATGAGTGAGGAAAGGTTGAGAAATGGATATATGTGTCAGAGGTAGAGGGAACAAGGAGAAGTGGGAGACCAAACTGGAGGTGGAAAGATGGAGTGAAAGGGATTTTGAGCAATCAGTGCCTGAACATGCTGCGATTGATGTGCCGTCAATGGACTGAACCAAGGCACGTGAAACATCTGGAGTAAACAAGGGAAAGGTATATGGGGCCTGGATGTAGAGAGGGATGTCTGGTTTTGGTGCATTACACATGACAGCTAAAGACTGAGTGTGAGTCAATGTGGCCTTTTTCGTCTGTTTCCTGGTGCTACCTCACTGACGCTGGGTGTGGTGATGCTATTTCCTGAGGGGCGGAGAGGCATCAGGAATGGGTGGAGGTGAGCAAGTATGAATATGTACATGTGTATATGTGTGTATGCATATGTATGTATATGTATGTAAATATGTATATGATAGCATGTATATGTATGTATTGTGCATATATGTATATAGGTGTGTATATGAGTGGATGGGTCTTTTGTCATCTGTTTCCTGGCACTACCTCAATAATGAGGGAAACAGCGATTAAGTATAATAATAAAAAAATATTTATCTGTTTATTAATTCATTATGCTTGATCGGTGTTTCCTGCATTAGAAAGGTAGAGCCAGGAAACAGACGAAGAAAGATCCATTCACTAACATACACACATATATACATACATGCACAAATATGCACAATACATACATATACATACCACTTCAACATACCCTCTTCTGCTCTCTCAACCACACTCTTTTTATCACCATATATCTCTCTTACCCTTACATCACTGCAGAAGTTGATGACTGAGTTTGAAAAAGTGTGTGAAAGGAGAAAGTTGAGAGTAAATGTGAATAAGAGCATGGTTATTAGGTTCAGCAGGGTTGAGGGGCAAGTTAGTTGGGATGTGATTTTGAATGGCAAAAAATTGGAGATAGTGAAATGTTTTAAATATCTGGGAGTGGACTTGACAGCAAATGCAACCATGGAAGCAGAAATCAGTCATAAGGTTGGGGAGGGGGCGAAGGTTCTGGGAGCAATGAAGAATGTTTGGAAAGAATGTTATCTCAGAGAGCAAAAATGGGTTTGTTTGAAGAAATAGTAATTCCAACAATATTATATATATAGTTGCAAGGCAAAGGGGACAAAGGCAAGTGTTTGAATTACATAGGTATGAGTTTATTGAGTGTACCTGGTAAGTTGTATGGAAGGGTGGTGATCAAGAGGATGGAGGCATGCACAAAGCATCAGACTGGAGAAGAACCATGTGGTTTCTGTGTGGATCAGGTGTTTGAAGAATGTGTGAAAAACATCCAAAGAAACAGAAGGATTTGTGTGTGGCATTTATGGATCTGGAAAGAGCATGTGATAGTTTTGATGGAGATATTCTGTGGAATATATGGTCTAGGAGGAAAGCTATTATAAGTAGTGATGAGTTTTTATCACGAGAGTAAGACATATGTGCAAGGAGGGTGAATAGTTGAAGGTGAAGGTGGGTATGTGGCAGGGAGATGAGATAGCACCATGGCTGTTTAAACTGTTTATGGATGGGGTAGAGAGGGAAATAAATGCAACAGTTTTGGAGAAGAGCAACTAAGCTGTTTGTTGAGCTGGGATGGAGTGGGGGGTCTGGGAAGTGAGTCAGTTGTTGTTCGCTAATGATATGGCACTGATGGCAGTTTTGGGAGAGAAATTTCCAAAGCTGGTACCTGAGATTGGGAGAGTGTGTGAAAGGAGAAAGATGAAAGTAAATGAGAATAAAAGCAAGGTTATTAGGTTTAGCATTGAAAAGGAAAACTTTAGTTGAGGTGTGAGTCTGAATGGAGATAACCTGCAGGAAGTAGAGTGTTTTAGATATCTGGGAGTGGATATGGCAGTAATGGAACCAAGGAAGCTGAACTGAGTCATGAGGTGGGTGAAGAGGTAAAGTTCTAAGGTGCACTGAGGAACTTGAGGAAAGAGAGATCACAGTCTAATGGCTTATATGGGTATGTTTGAGGGTATGGTAGTCCTGTCAGTGCTGTATGGGTGAGAGAGTGGGCCTTAGACAAAAATGTAAAGGATAAGGTGAATGTGTTGGAAATGAAGTGGTTGAGGACAACATGTGGTGTAAGGAGGGTTGATTGCTTTATAAATGATAAAGCAAGAGAGAGGGGTGGTAGTAAGATGAGTATGTAAGATAACAGCTAAGAGGATGGACGTACTGAAATGGTTTGGACATATGGAAAGCAGGATTGAGGAGAGGATGACTAACAGGGTATACATGTCACTAGTGTTAGGAACAAGGTGTCAGATTGGAGTGAAAGATGCTTTGAAGGTTTAGGGCCTGAACATGCAGGAGGTGTGCAAGGGATAGAGCAAAATGATGTGGGTTACAGGGGATAACAAGCCGTCAGTGGGCTGAACCAGAGCATATAAAATGGTCATAAGAACCACAAAATGGTGTGTGGGGCTTGGCTGTGGAACCCTGTCCACTCTGGTGTCAGAGCGTCTACATGTAGAGTGTGCTTGATGTCTTCATTGTGGTAGCCGCATCATGGGCATTAGGATTATGGGATATGTTGAAACAGTATTTGTTGTGTTGTAGGAATGGATGATGTCTAGAGCACAGGTGGGAAAGTGAAACTTGTGTTTGTCTTGGGAGTGATTCTTTTGATGGGTGTACTGTGACAAGGCGAGATGCAGATCGAGTGAAAGAAGAGGGAGCAGAACTGAAAGATGTGGATGAATGCAGTGTTGA
>JAYMFT010205137.1:0-11606 GCA_038088735.1 Panulirus argus | reverse complement strand
TGTTGAGTCATCAGCGTAAGAGTGCATTGGGTTACTTGTGGAAGAGAGAAACTCGTTGAAGAAAAGGAGAAAAAGTGCATATATGTGCATGTATGTATATATGTGTGTGTGTGAGTGAATGGATCTTTCTTTGTCTGTTTCCTGGTGCTAACTCGCTAACACGGGAAACAGCGATCAAGTATTATAGATGATAAATAGAATAAATAAATATATATACCCTAGCCTGAGCCATAATGTACTGTATATTCCTTGGTAGATGGTGCTGCTTACAAGCAATTTCTACAGCTATATGCTTTTTGAAAAAAAAAAATTATTCTTTTTTCATATCTCCATTATTTAGTTTATTTTTTCATGAATACCAGATGAGAAGATCACTGGATAGTGGTTCACTGGGTAGTAGTAATGATGTGTATATGATCAAATCGAAAAGTGATTTGAACATACTCACTTCATGAAGTACATTTTTCTTGGTTTCCCTCCTTTAAGGTTCCTGAGATTAAACTTATAGGGACTGGATGAAAACTCTGAAAAGCAGAATTAATTCTATAATAACAAACAGTAAATTCCTTCAGCATGATACTGTTCATGTCAAGAGAATGAAGATATTTTCTGATGGCTCAAAATAAACTGAAATGTGGAGGTTTTCCTGTAGTTACTGATGAGGAATATCCTGTAGCAAAACTATCTCAAAGAATGTTCCATATTTACTTCAGAACTTCATAGTATTCAAAATGCTCTTAAACTAATTGAGGGATTCACCACCCCAAAAAATTTACTATTTATTCTGATTCCCAGAATGCAAGTACTTCAGCCTATATCACATTAAGCTTCCTTCCCATGGTCCAGAAAGTTAAAGTTGAGATTGTTAGAATCCACTCAAAGCATTAGAATGTAGAATTCTGATTGTGTCTTGAACAAGTTGGTTTCATTGTAGTAATGAAACAGCAGATGGAGAGGCTAAAGCAGTTATATCTAGCAGTCTGTATTTGAGTTATACCCACAGTGATTTCATGGCAGAATGAATAAGGTGTAAAGGCTGCTGGGTAGTAGTTGGTAGACAGCCACCAACCAGGGGTATATTACCAGTATTACCCGCCTGGGTATCAGCAGGGTAGCGAGCCAGCACTTCAGTGGTTGCCAAGCTTCACTTCTCTGATCCAGGTACCTGTCTTTTCTTTCTGCCTCACCCACACATGGATGGATGGCATTCTATCCCCAAACATATAATCTCTCTTTGTCACACAATACTTGGCAACACAACTCACACAACTTATTCTTTGTAACTCCAGATTTTCCTGCAGTGAGTGCTATGAGCTAGTCTTACCTTATGGCAAAATGCTAGGAACAATAAATAGAAGTAGTAGGTAGGAGCATTAGACAGGAGCACTAGGTAGAAACATTGGGCAGAAGTAGTTGGTGGGAACATTAGACAGGAGCATTAGATAGAAGTAGTAGGTTTAAACATTAGGCAGGAACATGAGATAGACACATTAGGTAGAAGTAGTCAGCAGGAACATTAGGTAGGAGCTTCAGAAAACACTGCGATAGAGTTGCCGTATGCCAGTGGCATGTTAAGAGTGAAGCACCAAAGGCTAAGAAGTGGCACTGGAGGTCACCAGTTATGGAGACTCTTTTGCCAATGCCACTCCCTTGAGGGCATTCCCAAATGGAATGGGCATCAGAAATAAAATGAAATAGCAGATGTAGAGAATAAAGCAGTTATATCTCGGAGTCTGTATTTGAGTTATACATCACAGTGATTTTATGGCAAAATAGATTAGATGTAAATGGCAATCTAGATGGGGCTTGGAAACCCAAAAGAACAACAAACTATACTGGGTAAACAAGAAAGATGTCGAAGTATGGCCTTCCTCTTTCATCAGGTATTGCCAATTCGAGACAATTCTTTGTCGAATGAGAATTGCTCATACTATGTTGACCCATTGTCACTTACTGGAGAGGACACCCGTCCCAGTATACAACCCCTGCAATTGCAATATTACTGTGGAATATGTACTAACTGATTGCTAAAAATGCTAAAAATATAGGAATCTCAGAGTCAAATATGAATTGTATAATGATAACAGTGGAAGAAGTAAAAGTTTAGGAGAAAATTTGGATGATAAACAATAATGTTGATATAGATAGAACAGTGACCTACTGAGAGGAAGCCAAAATATATAATCCCATGAAAATATGTAATTCCGTGATTGGGGAATGTATAAGAGAAAGTACCAGGAGGTCTAAAGGAAGGTGCAGGGGTTGAAAGAGAAGGCAAATGGAAGTTGGGATGAGCGAGGATCAGTAAACTTTAGGTAGAATAAGATGTTTTGAAGAGAATTCAATAACAGGCAAAAAGCAGTAGAAAAAAATGGGAATATTGGTGAAGGGGCAAAGAGGGAAGTGGTAATAAGTAGTAATGAAGTGAGGAGGAGATAGATTGAGTATTTTCAAGGATTATTGAATGTGTTTGATGATAGGGTGACAGAAGTAGGGTGTTTGGGTTGGGGTGTTATGCAAAGTGAGAGTCATGGGGAGTAGTTTGGTGGAGAGAGATGTGATGAAAGCCATACATAAGAGAAAATATGGCATGTCACCTGGAGTGGATGGTATTGCAGTTGAATTTCTTAAGAAAAGGGGTGACTCTGCCGTTGATTGGTTAGCTAGGATTGTCAGCATGCATGTATAGTGCCATTGTATAAATGCAAGTGGATTAAAGGTTTGTTTTCAAAATTATGTTGGTATAAGATTGCTGATTGTTCCTTTTAAATTGTATAGGATGGTGGAGATTGAGAGGATGAAGGCATGTACAGAGCATCAGAGTGAGGAGGAACAGTATGGTGTTGGAAGTGGTAGAAGAAATGTGGATCAGGTGATTGCTTAAAAAAATGTATGTGAGAAATACTTATAGAAACAGATGGATTTGTATTTGGCATTTATGGATATGGAGAAAGCATATGATAGAGTTGATAGAGATGCCTTGTGGAAGATCTTAAGAATATATGGTGTGGAAGAAAAGCTGTTAGAAGCAGTGATAAGTTTTTATCAAGGATGTAAGACATGTGTACGAGTATGAATAGGAAGAGATGATAGTGAATGGTTCCAAGTGAAGGTTGGTCTATGGTAGGGCTATGTGATTTCACCATAGCTGTTTAATTTGTTTATGGGTGGGGTGATGAGGAAGGTAAATGCAAGAGTCTAGGAGAGAGGGGCGAGTGTGCGGTCTGTAGGGGAGGAGAGGGCCTGGCAAGAGAGTCAGTTGTTTGCAGCTGACACAACATTGGTGGTAGAAATAAGTGAGAAATTGCAGAAGTTGGTGACTGAGTTTGGAAGAGTGTGTGAAAGGAGAAAGTTGAGAGTAAATGTAAATAAAAGCAAGGTTATTATGTTTAGCAAGGTTGAGGGACTGGTTAGTTGGGGTTAATGTTTTGGGTGGTGAAAAATTGGAAGAAGTGAAGTATTTTAGATACCTGAGAGTGGACATGGCAGTGTATGAAATCAAGGAAGCAGAAGTGAGCCATAGGGTGGGTGAGGGGACAAAGGTCCTGGGAACATGAAAAAAATGTTTCGAAAGGGATTGTTATCAGGGAGGGCAGCAGTGGGTATGTTTGGAGGTATATTAGTCCCAACAATTTTGTATGGATGCAAGGCATAGGGTATAGATGATTTTTTGCAGAGGAGGGTTGAGGTGTTGGAACTGAAATGTTTTAGGACAATATGTGATGTGAGATTGTTTGATTGGGTAAGTTATGAAAGGATAAAAGAATGGTATGGTGTTTGATTGGGTAAGTTATGAATGGGTACAAGAGTGATGTGGTAATAAAAAAGAGTGTGGCTGAGTGAACTGAAAAGGGTGTGCTTGAATGGTTTGGACATTTGGAGAGAATGTGTGAGGAAAGATTGACAAAGAAGATTTATGTGTCGGTAGTGGCAGAAAAAAGAAGGGGGGGACTGAATTGGAGATTAAAGGATGGAGTGAAAAAGATTTTGAGTGATCGGGGTCTGAATATGCACAAATGTGAAAGATGTGCATAAGATAGAGTGAATTGGAATGATGTGGTATACAGGAGTCTATGTTCTCTCAGTGGACTGAACCAAGGCATTTAAAGTGGTAGAGGTAAACCATGGAAAGGTCTGTGGGGCTTGGTTGTGGATAGGAAGCTGTGGTTTCGTTGCATTGCACATGATAGCTCGAGAATGGTGTTGAAGTGTGGAAAAATACAACTTTTAAGTTTTAGATACATTTTTCTTACAAAAATTACTGAATAACAATTAGGTTTTAGCATTTTACATAAAATCAATCATTTAAACTGTAACTCATGAAGGCGTGACCTGTCAATACTATTTCTCTGTGATTCTTATTTTTATTGTTTGATTATTCATATAGTTTGGTTAATGTGTTGGTGTTGTCTAAAAATATAGCAAAAATCTTCTGTTTTTTTTTTAGTAAGAAAAAGATAAAAATGAAAATTTGATTAGACATATTTCATGAGTAGATACTGATTTTACACTTGCTTATGAATAATGAAAACAATAAGAGAATGATAAAGAAGACATGTTGCACAGTGAGAAGATAAAGTATGTTAGAAACAATTTACTCAGTGGTATGACAGTGAATCCTGGCAAGCTTGGTCCCTTGACACCAGTTAGCATTTGTTGCATAGTGTGAGGCTGCCCCTTACTCGTGCACTTTATTTATTTCTCTGTTGGTGACATACTACCCCTAAAACTCTATACAAGTACTTCTACAAATGAAGAGGCCAAAAATATTAATCCTTGAAATAAATTAAGTACATTAACAAAAAGGTTAGAGAATACTGTGGGATCCTCAGGACTTTCTGTGAGTTGATTTTAGGTAGTGTGTTCATATATTTGGGTAGTATCATTTTTGTATGTGAGTATTAAAACACAGCATTTTTGCTTGTGCACTGCAGTATGCATACATATTACGATTTGATTGATTCAGCAACACTCATTTTCTTTTTCTTAAAGAAATCTGCAATAACAAAAAGGCATTGTCCTGTCCCATTTTGTTTTAATGGAATATACTGTGGTTATATAAAGAAGTAGCATGTTGAAATGACACTTGTAAATGTAAATATGGGGAGGGAAATAACCAGGGGAAGTAGAAAGACAATGTGTATGTAAAAGCAAAAGTGTATGAATATGATTGTGTTTGATATTGATGATGAAAACTACAAAAGATACTATACAGTCAGTGCAGAAAGTGGTTTATTGAATGCAAAAATAAATTGTTTTATTCTTAATAATGATATGAGGCAACACTATAACCTTAATTACAGTCAGATTCATTTTGATTTCAGGTTATCATGATTCTCATCCTGTAATACAGTGGTTTTGGTTAGCAATTGAGCGATTTGACAATGAACGTCGTTTGCGATTGCTGCAGTTTGTTACAGGCACTTCAAGTGTGCCTTATGAGGGCTTTGCAGCACTCAGAGGTAGTAATGGACCACGCAGATTTTGTATTGAGAAGTGGGGCAAGCCATCTAGTCTACCCAGGTCAGTAATTTGAGTAATTTGATAAAAAGAATGTGATATTATGTTTGGGCATTTATTGTTGCTTTTGCACGTATTAACTTTTTCATATACAGATATTTTTCAGCTTCTTTTTTCACTCTTAAACTGTTGATTCCATTGTGCATTCTGTAAAAAAGTAGCTCTACACAATATATGTGTAACATTATAACACAGTCCAGCAGATAATGGGAGCTTTGTGTCTGACCTGCTGGACATTGGTAGCCCTGATGTCAGTAGGGTGCCATATTGGCTTCAAGTGACATACCAAACATTTAGGAAATGTCTTATATTTGAATGAATAATATATAACGCTACATACATAGGACACTATTGTCTTCTGCAAGTGTTTTGGTATATCGCTGAATCTACTGTGCTACTGTGTTCCTGTGACCACAAAGCTGCCTGGCAACATCATAAATGCTGTAGCTCTCATGATGGAGGGCTACAGTAGTTCCATGTGTTGCCTGTGAGGTTTCCATTGTGGCAGGCATGACCATGACATTGATGGCCAACAATGACATGTGGCATGTTCCATGAGTCAAGTAATGAAACAGTGAACTTTATCTCAGGTTTTGTGACATTTGCTGTGTGGTTCAAACCTGAGAGATGAGCCACAGCTAGGCATACCAACCCTTCCACAACATCAGGACCTATTTGAGTCATTACGGAAATCATCATACCCATTATGCAACGATACTTTTTCTACATATTTTAACTTCTCTCTTGACTCCAATCCATGTTGTTGTCTTTTGTCCTTTTTAACTTCTCTCTTGACTCCAATCCATAATATTGTCTTTTGTCCTTTTTATTGAAGTCTGTCCCTTGTCTTCATTTTCTTTTTGTTTTCCATCATCCTTTGACTTCATTCTTATGCTTTTATTTCTCACTTCTATTGCATTCATCTGCAGGTTTTTCTGTTTTTTGCTTGACCCATTATCATTTCCTCCCATGTTTTTCTTAATGTACATTTGCTTTAGTCTCTATGTTAACATTTTCATTTTCTTTTTCAATATCAGTTTCATCCTTTTTAACTATGTTGTCATTTTCTCCTTCCTTGTCCAAGCTATGAACTTGTTTGTCCATTTCCTCTGTGTGCATGTATTATGGTGCCATAAATGTCCTCCATTTTCATATGTATCTTCTAGTTGGTAGTCATGTTTCCCTTGTCCACATTATACACGTTTTGTCAGTATTATGTCTTTCTGTTGTATACCTCACTTTACATTTTCTACATTTGCTAGAAAGGCAGTTTTCAAATTATTATATACCCACTTCACAAAGAGTGTTTTACATCTTAATACTTTTTGCTGGAATGTATGATATCTATTCTGTGTGCCTGATTGCTTTTTGAATCTGCTTTAACTTCCCTAAAATCTATCCTTTTCTCTATCTGTGTTTTTGATGCCTGTTCCCAACTGGAACTCCCTTAAGGGGGTGGCCACAGCTATATAGTCTCCATAAATAGTGAACTTTAGTGCTGCTTCTGAGCCTTTGGTGCCTCACTTTTAACAAGCCACTGGCAGAGAGCAACTGTAGTGCAGTGTTTACAGAGTCTCTTACCTATTGTTCCAACTGACTACTACTACCTAATGCATCTGCCTAAAGTTCCTACCTTCTACTTCTACTTAATGTTTCTGCCAACATTCCTACCAACTAATTCTTTCTATTGCTTCTACCATTTTACCAAAAGGCAGAGCTAGCGCATGGTGCTCACTACTAGAAAATCTAGAGTTATGAAGAATGAGTTGCATGAGTTAAGTGTTGTCCAGTGTTATGTATGACAAGAAGAGATTGTATGTTTGTGAATGCCAGTAGTCCACGTGTGGGTGAGGCAGAAAGAAAAGACAGTTACCTGGGTCAGAGGAGTGCAGCTTGATAACCACTGAAGTGCTTGTTCATTACACAACTGTTGCTAACCCTAACAATACCCAGGTGGGTAGTACTGGTAACATACCTCCCTGTTCATTGGCTGCCGACAGCTGTTACCTACTACTTTCATAAAACTGTTGGCATTAATCATTTTATTTAATATCTCTTCAGTTTTCAGTTTGTTATGATTCACATAAGATTTTATCATTTTAGTTACCTAATTTTATTTACTAGAAATGACTGATGCATCAGAAACTGTATTGCCAACGCTTAGAAGTTAATTTTCGGTCCCATTTCTCTGTGCTGATGTACATCTTTCTTTTTCTTATACTGTTTTAATGTTGACTTAGATATCTTCTTTGTCATTAACTTCTCTACTATTTTCCTGAGTATTTTTTAATCTAACATTTTCCATTGTCCCTTTTCAAGCTACCACTCAAGCTTTATTTTCACAATTCTTTTTTCTAGAGACACCTCTCAAAAATGAACTTATTTGTGGGTTCTCTTTAGGTTTGCTTATTCTAGAATTGATATCATTCCTTCAGGTCACTGTTTTGAATGGGTTGATCTCTGATTTATTTTATTTTTAATTTTTTTTATTTATATTTATTATACTTGATCGTTGTTTCCTGCGTCAGCGAGGTAGCGCCAGGAAACAGATGAAGAAAGACACATCTACTCATTTACACATGTATATATATGCATGCACATATAAGCACAATATGTACATGTACATACCAATATATACATACATACACATAAATATACACATATACACATGTACATATTCATACTTGCTCACCTCCATCCATTTCTGACGCCACCCTGCTCCACAGGAAATAGCATTGTCACTCCCTGCATCAGCGAGGTAGCACCAGGAAACAAACAAAAAAGGCCACATTCGCTCACACTCAGTCTCTAGCTGTCATGTGTAATGCACTGAAACCACAGCTCCCTAGCCATATCCAGGCCCTATAGACCTTTCCATGGTTTACCCCAGACGTTTCACATGCTCTGGTTCAGTCCACTGACAGCACATCAACCCCAGTATACTACATCATTTCATTTCACTTTATTCCATGCACACCTTTCACCCTCCTGCATGTTCAGGCCCCAATTGCTCAAAATCTCTTTCACTCCATCTTTTCACCTCCAATTTGTTCTTTTGCTTTTCCTTGTTCCCCCCACCTCTGACACATAAATCCTCTTTGTCAACCTTTCCTCACTCATTCGTTCCTTATGTCCAAACCATTTCAACACGCCCTTTTCTGCTCTCTCAACCACACTCTGTTTATTACCACACATCTCTCTTACCTGTACATTACTTACTCGATCAAACCATCTCACACCACATATTGTCTTTGAAAATTTTATTTCTAACACATCCACCCTCCTCCATATAACTCTTATCTATAGCCTATGCCTCGCAACCATATGATATTGTTGGAACTACTATTCCTTCAAACATACCCATTTTTGCCTTCCGAGATAACGTTCTCTCTTTCCACAGATTCTTCATCGCTCCTAGACCCTTCGCCCCCTCTCCCACCCTATGACTTACTCCCGCTTTCATGGTTCCATTTGCTGCCAAGTCCACTCCCAGATATCTAAAACACTTTGCATTCTCCAGTTTTTCTCCATTCAAACTTACATCCCAACTAACTTTCCCTCAACCTTGCTAAACTTAATAACCTTGCTCTTAATCATATTTACTCTCAACTTTCTCTTCTCACACACTTTTCCAAACTCAGTCACCAACTTCTGTTTTTCACTCGAATAAGTCACCAGTGCTGTATCATCGGCAAACAGCAATTGACTCACTTCCTAGGCCCCCTCATCCCTAACAGACTGCATACTTGCCCCTCTCTCCAAAACTCTTGCATTGACCTCCCTGACCACCCCATCCATAAATGAATTAAACAACCATGGGGACATCACACACCCCTGCCGAAGACTGACAGTCACTGAGAACCAACAAGTCTCCTCTTTTCCTACTCATACACATGCCTTACACCCTTGATAAAACCCCACTGCTTGTAGCAGCTTACTTCCCACACCATATATTCTTAAGACCTTCCACAAAGCATCTCTATCAACCCTATCATATGCCTTCTCTAAAACCATAATTGCTACATACAAATCCATCTGTTTTCCTCTAAGCATTTTTCACATACATTTTTCAAAGTAAACACCTGATCCATAAATCCTCTACCACTTCTAAACCTACACTGCTCCTTCCCAATCTGATGCTCTGTACATGCCTTCACCCTCTCAATCAATGCCCTGCCATACAATTTTCTAAGAATACTCGTCAAACTTATACCTCTGTAGTCTGAACACTCACCTTTATCTCCTTTACCTTTGTACAATGGCACTATACATGCATTCCACCAATCCTCACAAACATCACCATGATCCAAACATACATTGAATATTCTTACCAACCAGTCAACAACACAAGTCACCACCTTTCTTAATAAATTCAACTGCAATACCATCCAATCCTGCTATTCTCTCTTCACCAAATCACTTTCCCTGACTCTTTCACTTTGCACCACACCTCAACCAAAACACTGTATGTATACCAATCTCTCATCAGAAAAATTCAACAATCCTTCAAAGTACTCACTCCATCTCCTCCTCAGTCCATCTCTACTTATTATCACTTCCCCCCTTACCCCCTTCACCACTGTTCCCATTTGTTCTCTTGTCTTATGCATGTTATTTACCTCCTTCCAAAACACCTTTTACTCTAACTACATGTTAATGAAACTCTCTCACACCAGCTCTCATTTGCCCTCTTTTTCAACCCTTGCATCTTCCTCTTAACCTTCTGCCACTTTCTCTTATACATCTCCCAGTCATTTGTCTCTCTTCCTTTTGAGTATCATCCAAATGCCTCTCTTTTCTCTTTCACTAATAACTTTACTTCTTCATTCTACCACTCACTACCTTTTCTAATCTGCCCACCTCCCACCTTTCTCATGCCACACGCATCTCTTGCACATTCCATTACTGCTTCCCTAAATACATCCTATTCCTCACCCAATCCCCTCACTACATTTGCTTTCACCCTTTGCCATTCTACACTCAATATCCCTTGGTATTTCTTCACAGAAGTCTCCTTTCCAAGCTCACTTACTCTCACTACTCTCTTCTCGACATTCTCTCCTCTTTTTTGAAAACCCATACAAATCTTCACCTTTGCCTCCACAAGATAGTGATCAGACATCCCAACAGCTGCCCCTCTCAGCACATTCACATCCAGAAGTCTCCCTTTTACAAACCTATCAATTAAAGGTAATCTAATTATGCCCGTTGACCATCTCTCCTACTCACATATGTATACTTGTGTATATCGCTATTTCTTAAACCAGGTATTACCAATCACTAGCCTTTTTTCAGAACAAAAATCCATGAGCTCTTCATTAATTCCATTCACAACACTGAATACCCTATGTGTACCAATTATACCCTCAACTGCCCAATTACTCACCTTCACATTCATATTACCCATCACTAATACCCAGTCTTGTGTACCAAAACTGCTGACACACTCAATCAGCTGCTACCAAAACACTTACCTCTCAAGATCTTTCTTCTCATGACCAGGTGCATAAGCACCAATAATCATCCATCTCCCGCCACCCACTTTCAGCTTTATCCACATCAATCTAGAATTTATTTCCTTACACTCTGTCACACACTCCCACAACTCCTGCTTCAGGAGTAGTGCTACTCCTTCCTTAGCCTTTATCCTCTCATCAACCCCTGACTTTACTCCCAAGACATTTCAAAACCATTCTTCACTTTTACACTTGAGCTTCGTTTCACTAAGAGCCAGAACATCCAGGTTTCTTTCTTCAAACATACAACCTATCTCTCCTTTCTTCTCATGTTGGTTACATCCACACACATATAGACCCCAATCTGAACCTTCAAGAAGGATGAGCACTCCCCACCTCACTTCTTTCTCTGTTTCCCCTTTTAGAAATTGAAATACAAGAAGGAGAGGGTTTCCAGCCACCAGCTCCAATTCATATGCACTATATTTGTGTGTGTGTGTGTGTGTGTGTGTACACATGCCTTAAATCCTTGATAAAAACTTCTCACTGCTTCCAGCAGTTTGCCTCCCACACCATATATATATATATATATATATATATATATATATATATATATATATATATATATAT
>JAYMFT010205116.1:0-11607 GCA_038088735.1 Panulirus argus | reverse complement strand
TGGAAATCCTCCCCTCCTATTTTATCACTTTGCAAAAGTAGGAGCAGATGGAGCAAAGCTCAGATTTTTGTCGATGGTTCATTTCCTGGTGCTACCACGTTTTGGCAGGAAAGGAGGGTTCGCATTATATGCATATATATATATATATATATATATATATATATATATATATATATATATATATATATATGTTTGTGTGTGTGTTGTTAGAAAATGGTTTGCAGTAGATGATATTAGTTGCATTTCTTGAGAAAGAGGATGATAGCGTTGCTGATTGGTTCTTTAGGATTTTAATTGCATATATGGCCCATGGTGGGGGGTTCCCTGTGGAATGCTCTTTATAAAGGCGAAGCAGACAAAATTGAACGCCCGAATTGTTGGGGTACAGGTTTGTCGAGTTCAGCTGGTGAGTTGGTTGGAAGAGTGGTGATTGAGAGAGGGTGTGTGTTGACATGCACAGAGCATCAGACTTGGTGGGGAGAACATTGTGGTTTCAGGAGTAGTAGAGGATGTTTGGTATCAGAAGTTTACTTGGAAAAATACGTGCAAAATACTTGAGAGATACAGGAGGATTTGTCTGTGGCGTTTGTGAATATATAGGAAGCATGTGGTAGAGTTGATAAGGATGCTTTGTGAAGGATATTACGAGTGTTTGATGTGGGAGGAAAGCTGTTTGGAAACTTTGAGGAGTATTTACTGAGTGAGCATAGCGTGTGGGTGTGTGCGCGTGTAGGAAGAGAGGAAGGCAAGTGGTTCCAAGTGAAGGTTAGTCTGCGGCACGTGGGTGGGCGTGATGTCGCCACGGCTGTTTGATCTGCTCATGAATGGGGCGGTGATGGAGGCGAGTACGAGGGTTTTGGAGAGAGTGATAAATCTTTAGAGAGGGAATCGGGGGAGGAGTTTGGGAGTTCAGTCAGTTGCTGTATGCAGGTGACACAACGCTGGTGGCACAGTCGAGTGAGACTCTGCGTGCCCTGTCGAGCTTTATAGAGAGTCTTCTTTTTTCTTTTTCCTTTGCTTTACGTTTCAATTACAGTGTCCAGTTTGCAGCTCATGATTGTCAGTGATACTGATACTGACCTCTGATTCAGCGCGTCGCTACATGAAGTGAGAGCGGGGGGGAATGACACCTACTGGAGGAGGGATTAACCATGATTGCCATGAATGTAAATGAGATCTTTACAAAGATCCGTGACTTGAAAGGTACAGGGATGGCGTAGAATGTTTTGATGTTTCGGGCTCAACCTTAAACGGGAAAGGTGTAATGCAGTGGGCCAATTTAGGCTGAGGAAGTGCTAGAGTGCGCGCACGCAGATTATTGCAGGTCTGCGAGAGTGATTAAGATCAGAGTGTCTGTCCCCGAGTTCTGGCGTTTTGCCCAAGTTCAACCCATTTTCAACATCCATAATCAGTTTTCCAAATAAGTTTTTTTTTTCTCTCTCTCTAAGCTCTTACGGCATCAGAATTCCTTCTTCTTTATAGCAGCATCTTTCCCATACCAACAGCTTTCTCACTGTGCACCTAAGTCTCAGGGTATTCGTCCACGTCTCGTGTGACCGTAGTACATTTTTGTGGGAGTGTTTCATATCCATACAACACGGTGTACTTGAGCCATCCGTTCTTAGTAACCACCATTATTACTGTATTTTAGGTATCTATTACATGTTCTGGTCCCCATTTCATTATGCAAAATGGATGTATAACTTTAGATATACAAACTTTCTCTTGCTTCTTATTCAACATTATTTTTTCTTTTTTGTCTCCTTTCACCATACGTCTATTACCTCTTTATACACGCGTTGCTCATAATGTAAACATACTTATTGTCGGGGCGTGTGTCTTTGATCCCCGTCAGGCGGCCTCGCTCCCTGGGGAAGTACTTTCTCTTGCGTGGGCGGCATAACCGTACCAAGTCGCCTCAGCATATCGTAATGTCTCCCCCACCTCTTCGGTTCCTCTTTGCGAGTGCAGAACTCGTGTGTGTGTGTGTGTGTGTGTGTGTGTGTGTGTGTGGTAGGTGGTGATGACCTTTGGAGTACCACTCGCTCGAACACCACCCCTGGATGATAATTCTCAAACGCTAACACTGACATTTCCAGCCGCTCGCCTCTCTCTCTCTCTCTCTCTCTCTCTCTCTCTCTCTCTCTCTCTCTCTCTCCTCTATCGCCCGGATTTTATCTAAAGTTGTTGAGGCCTTGCATGACAAGATGGGCATTAACGGAATATCTGACAGACAGTCTCTCTCTCCCCACGGGATGTTACTGTGTGTTATTGAGTAACCCGGAAGAGATATGGAACCTTTACGTTGTTGATAAAGCAATTTTTTTTTATCGTAGATATTCAAAGAGTTTTACTATTATTTTTTTGTAAAGAATCGTGAATTGCAAGGCCGTGTAGTTACTTATATAAGTGCGCTGGTAATTGACGGAAAAGTGAGGCTATATGTTGTAAAATCCAGTAATTAGAATGTTTAAAGTTGTTATTGCTGAAATTTTTGTACCGTAAATCATCCCCTGATATAATCTAAATTATTAAGTAATATAGTAATCATTTTATGTAAAACTCATTACACGGATAAATGACATTTAATACGTATTCATTAATATCGCTGATTAAGTAACCTTCATATTTAATGATAATAAATAATAATAAACTTTGGAAACACAGACTGACAAAGGGACGCGGTTGGTAAACCATAGCGAGTGGTTTTAGAGATTTTAAAGCAATTTTTTTATTTTGAGTGGAAAAAAAAAGAGCATCTTTTTTTTCCCTTCGTTTTTTTTTTTTTCTGATGACCATCAGTGAGGAATGATGAATCCCACAGCATAAACGTCGAGCTGGGTGCCCTTCCCCTTTTCACACGAAGCGACTGATCCAATTAGCACCTTTGCGAGCGATTCCCGGCGATGAAACAATAATCAATACTGACAAAACGAACGCTCCGTGCAGAATGACCTCCGCGCCTATACCTATACCCAGTTTCTGTGGCGGTGTTGCCATTATTATAGATCACGTTCGGGCTCCTCCTCCTCCTCCTCCTCCTCTTCCCCCTCCTCCTCCTCCCCTCCCCCCAGGTGTGGGGGGGGCCCCCTTTCATCAACAATATATAGAGGGAGCTATCAATTGTAACCTCACAATGGCTCCGTGCCCGAACCTCCCCAACGCTATTAATCAAAGCTCACGAGGCGGTGCAATAGCAGTAGTAGTAGTTTGTTAACTCCTCCTCCTCACCTTCAAGCGAAACAAAGTCAGACACGGTGAATTCCGGCATATTTTGTTTAATAATTATTCTACGGAATTATTTATAGATTAAGTACGGTGTGATTAAGGTATGCTTATTGTAAAGTTAACGAAGAAATGTAATTAGGTTGTTTATTCATGTGTATGCGTGTGGGTAAGGGTGTTAGTTTGTGTGCCGTTAGCTATTTTTGTAATTACCTACTGTATTTGTACTGTATCGGGGAGGGAGTTCTACGCTCGATGGGCCCCGCCCCCCTCCCTCAAACCCTGAATTTTGTCTACCGTCGTAAAACCTTTCAATAACTGTTCAAGTTCGCTGCCTTATAACAACTCAGTTTCTTCCATAAATCCTGTACGGTAAAATTACTTCCTAGCATTCTCTTTTTCCAAGTTCCTTCGTCGATTTCATCTCGTGCCCTCAGGTCGCTCGGTCCCTGTATCTGTCGAAGAAGTGCTCGCTATCTGCATCATGGAGTTGGTTTAAAACCTTAGAGGGTATGTTGAGGTGACTGTTCATTCCTCTTTCTCTCTCTCTCTCTCTGTCCCACTGGACAGATTTAAGGCTTTTTAGTCTTTGCCTGTCTCTCATCTCTCTTGAATCCAATTCCGCCTTATGTCCCCCCTCCTGTAGACCTTCTCTATTAGTTTTTTTGTGCTTATTATTTTTTTCTAATTTTATGTGCTTTCACCAAATATTAAAAGCATGTTCCTGTTTTAGCTTGAAGGAGAAGGTGAACAGCTCGCTAGATATGTCTTTATCCTCATAACTGAATGTTTTAGAATTTGCCAGCAGACATATCTGTCGTCTTTTCTCTCTCTCTCATCCTGATGTGGGACTCTGGCAACAGGTCAGGGACTATGTCGACTCCCAAGTACCTCATCACGCATGACATTTACACGGGTGGAGTTTCATGAACCATGCATGACACCAGCTCTCGAGTCCTCCAGGTTCCCTTTCGTGTGTGTGTGTGTGTGTGTGTGTGGGTGGGTGGTTACCTCTATGTACTGTACGGGGAGGAACTTGTGCCCTTTATTTGAGACCCACTCATGAGCTTTCTCTGTTATCATAGAGCTTGTTTAACCTTTTTCTCTTTCATATGGTTGCATCATTCACAGTTTCATCGCTTAGTTTACTCCAGTTACCCACGACTCGTCTGTAAAAGTGTTTTTTTCATATCTTTTCCCGATGGTTTTGCTCGGTTTCACGTTATGCCCTCCTTCGGGGAAACCGTTTACACTTGATCTTGTCAAACTGATTTAGAAACCTGAAGGTTGTGATCGAGCCGCTCCCTACTCTTCTCTCCTCCCTCACTGTGACTTAGCTGTCGTAATCATGGCACCACTTTTTGGCTGCCCCTTCCGCCGACCGTCTCGATCACCTACCTCGTCGTACTATACTTCTTCAAGCGCGTTGACCGAATCTGAGAAACAGTGTGGTTTTGCACCCCACCTTAGGACGTGCGAACACTTTGGTTTAGTTGTATTGTGTGTGTGTGTGTGTGTGTGTGTGTGTGTGTGTGTGTGTGTGTGTGTGTGTGTGTGTGTGTGAGTTTCACGAGATCACGCATTATGCGAGAGAGTGGGTGGTGTGGACTCGATTCAGTAACTTGGTTGAGGGAGCGATGATGTACTCCATACCATTATCGTTGTGCGGACTGTGTGTATGTGTCAACTACTGGCAGAGTGATGTCCAGGTGCCCAGTTAATCAGTGGTCCGGTAGAATGTTGTCCAGGCGACGTGTTAAATACTGGCTTAGCCGAGTGTTGTGCTGTTGGCTGGGGAAGCTGGGAGTGGAAAATTATATATATATATATATATATATATATATATAATCTTCATGAACTTGCTTTTATTAGCTGGGAGCCTCATAGTAATGTCTCTGATCCTTTCTTCTCATCTCATCTTCAAAAGTTGCGTTATGTTTAGTGAGCACACCGGAGCGAATCACGTAAGCCTCTTTGTACGTGTAAAGTTCCCCTCCTGTTTCATAAGAACTCAGAGCAGTGAATGAAGCGAGTGTTCTGGGAATGTTTAAGCACACTGTGAGTTGAAGTGCAATCAGGGCGAGTAAATCAGTCAGCGTAGAGAGAGAGAGGGAGGGGCATTTAGTTTGTAGAACGGACCGGTCTCGTTGATGGACCGTAATGGATATTAAGATGACTCTTTATGTTTCCTGGAAAGGGAGACTGGAAAAGAGAGCGCGTGTGCTTGGAGAACGTTGATGTTCTCAGGTGCCATTGGGTCAGATTGTGCTAATAGCCATAAAGACCACTGATGATGTCTTCACCTACAGTGAGGAAGATTCTATTGTATTTGCCTCCTGTCTTCTTGTTATTCTTATTCATATTTTTGTTTTCATATCACTTTTCTAATTTTCCTTCTCCTTTCAACAGTTAACTACTCAGCTACATTCTTTTGTTTCTGGGCACACTTGCTTTGATCCCATACGCCGAGTGGCCTTTGATTTTTGATTCTCATGTAGGTCTGTGTTTTCTGGTTGTTTATGAGGTCATGGGCCAAACAAACCATGCTTTCCTATAATCCTGTTGCCAGCCGTCAGTCGTCACAGTTTTACCTGGGCAACAATCAGGGCTGTACCCTCACATTTTTGGGTGGTTGACGCGATCCTTTGAGTGCATGTAGACCTTTGCTTTTCCTAGTTAGATATTTTCAAATGGATCTAATGAGGACAAAGGTCGAGCAACCCAGAGACATATATTCTGTGCAGCTGCTCTGTACGGTCTCCATCACTTGAGGCCAAGCATTTTTCGTGAAGAGACTTATCCATAAGCCCCAGAGAATGCTGAGAATGAATTTGGTAATTTAGGTCATATTGATTATTCTGTAGGGGTAAAAGTTTATTATTTTTTCATTTTGTAATTTTACCATTTTCAACGGATGTTCATGGCCTTCTATGTGCCTTACACTATACGTTGGTTATTTAGATTTTCAAACCATTTTAGAAGAGTCATAGGTCATATATAAAGTATATATATATATATATATATATATATATATATATATATATATATATATTCTGAACTGGTATTGGTAATCTTGGTGCAGAGATATATTTAAGTAATACATTCGCTTGCAAATGCTGGCCTGTTCTAGTTGATTATACATCTCGTAGAATGCCTCCTCTTCTTCAACGGTTTATTGTCATAATCATGCCTCATGATTATCAGGATTCCAGATATTGCATTTAAGTCTGTATGTGACTTAGGCCGTTGTCTCAAGTTTATGTAGGTGGGTGGCACATGAACCCCATGGGTATATCTGCCTTCTTGGCCTTTGAAGTTTGGGCTAGGCTCCCAAGTTTTAAGTTAGGATTCGTTAAAATATTGGCTATTTCGCTTTTTGGTCTATCGAGCGTCAGGATCATTATGGCCATGAGTCTCGAGTTAGACCAACCAGTCAGAACTAAGTCTTGGTCGCCTTCAGGTGTTCAAGGTGATTCAGAGACCATATACGCTCTACGCTTCGTATATTATATGACCCTTGAAAACAAGAAGAAAAAAAAAAAGGAGCGTTTACGCATTCGATGGAGTTGAAGGATGGATGGATAGATAGATAGATAGATAGATAGATAGATAGATAGATAGATAGATAGACAGCCAACGCCACAAGGGTGGCAGAATTCTGAACGCGTCCGTTGGACACTCACGATGAATTTCATTACGCTTGCCACCAGCACCACAGGCGGATACGGGTTCCTGATTTCAACATATTCGTATCATCAAACAGTTGTTCAAGTCTTAACTTATTGTTCTGGTCTCTGTTGTTCAGATTCAACTCTTTGTGATCTTTTTTTATTCCATTTTGCTCCCTTTATCTTTATTTTTTTTTTTTATGCAGTCGAACCCCTCTATATTCATGTTTATTTTTTTCATGTCTGTATTCCCCCCCCCTCTTACTTTGATATTTTACTAACAAAACCTTTGTTCAGCTCTTTACTTTTTTTTTGTATTGATAATCCCATAACTGAAACACACACACACACACACACACACACACAATTCCCAGTTCTTTTTTTCTCTCTCTTTCTCTTTCCCGTGAGAGTTTAAAAGGATTGTGTGTATTGATTGAATTACTTTGTTGACAAGAAAAGAGTATTACGGGGAAGAAATAAAAAGATAAACTGAACTCGACATACGGACGATTTAACCCAGGAATACGTTCTCTTGTTTTATGAGATTAATCTGATTTTCCGTCCTTCTATGGACTCCGTGCTGGATAGGCTCCAGAGATATGGTCGAGACGCTTCGTTCATTCGATATCCGATCCACCAGAAGCAACACGGAACGAACCATGTTTCGGATGATCAGTCCTCTGAGCGAGATAGATAATGACCTTCATTACCGTCACTGATGCATAAATGATTTAATGCCGACTGAAAGGACGTATTTATTCCTTTTTTTTTTTTTCCTTCATATCCAAAGCAGTGGCTTCAATGGAGGTTGTGAAGCCTCAATGGAGAATGTGAAGCCTTCCAAACGAAGCCTCGTCGTGCCTTAACTTTATACGTTCTAGTAATTGTTTTAGGTGTTCTCATTGTACACACCTGAGATCGGCAGTCTCTTTTAAAATCTATTTGGCAGATTTCGTATCATTTAGCAATTTGCATGCATAATTATGCTGATATAACGCTGTAGTCATGGCAGTATTGGAAATGTAATGAGAATTTCGTATTTTGAAATGGGCTTAGATGACCATGGGCATCGCTGAAACTTTCATTAGAGCAAACAATAATTTCGATAATTAGCATTATTTACCCTCCCAATTACATAGGCGTTATGACAACACACACACACACGCACGCGCGCGCGCGCGCAGAGCGCCAAATAGGTGGCATAACTCCCATTGGAGAGCTGTGGTGTGTATTTGCTCTGTGCCTCGCTCGAAGCAATTGTCCAAAAGAGCATTAGAATTTCTCGCAAACATCTTGGCCATTTGCGTCCCAACTTATTTTGAGGAGGAGGACTTAAACCCGGATTCTTTTTTTTTTCTTAAGCCGGGATATCTTTTCGTAGCGAGTTGTTTCGCGCGTGTTTGGTTAGTCGGTAATGGCGCAGGGCAGGTGTGGTGTGTGGAGGCGAGAGCTCAGCGGAACTGATGGCCCACATTCTACCGGCATCGTCATCGCCTCCTTCTTCTTCTCCGCCTCCTCCTCCTCCTCCTCCTCCTCCTCCTCTTCCGCCGTCTCTGTACACTCAGCAGTCACTGCCACCATCACAGGTTCTTTTGGATGATTGATGTGACGATGATGTCTTTTTATTCTTCATCATCTGATGGTGACGAAGACTCTGTATGGTGATGATGATGATGATTTAAAACGTAAATAGGATGGTGCCAAGTTCGCTACATAATGGCGAAGAAGTTGTTGGTTGTTGGTTAACTAGATAAGAGTGAAGAAGTTGCTGGTTGTTGGTTAGCTAGCTTAGAGCGAAGAAGTTGTTGGTTGTTGGTTAACTAACTAAGAGCGAAGAAGTTGCTGGTTGTTGGTTAACTAGCTAAGAGCGTAGAAGTTGCTGGTTGTTGGTTAACTAACTTAGAGCGAAGAAGTTGTTGGTTGTTGGTTAACTAGCTAAGAAGTAATGTATGGTTTGGTGTTGACGGATCTTTCACATGACTGTATTTGCTGTTACCAGATTCAAGGTGATTTATGCTGTTGTTGACTTGTGTACATATTGTGAGGTTGTTAATAGATATGACTTCTGTAGTGGTTGTGTGATGATGAGATTAACATTGTGTCAGTTACCATGTGCTGTCTGCGGTATTTCACATTGCCTGATGTAATCACCAATAAACGTGATGTGAATTTTGTGCAGCTGAAATATGTAGTGATCAGTATATAAAGAGAACATCGGTACAGTAATAATTTCAGTGTGGGGGGGGGGGAATTTTACATAATTTGATTGCTGGACTTTTATAAAGACGAACATGTGACCAGTGAAGTACATTTTGTATTTTTTCAAGTTTTTCGATATATCTGATGCTAGCTATTCCTACATAAGTCTCTGACACTGCAGATATTTTTACAACTTTTCCGCTCCAGTTAAAGGGGCGGTTCTTCTCTTTTAGAGTGGTCATAATATTGACAATTAGTTAGCAAGAACGACGTTGATTTTATTAAATGCATGATATGTAATCTTATTAACAGATTTGTAAACTTGATTTACATAATCATATGAAACACCTCAGTTAACTTGAAAGGCAGTGTGACATTAAGACTTACAATGTATTTAATGTATTTCGCATTTAAAGGTATTTGCGCCAAAGAATCTGGTCTTATAGTATATATTTGATTACTTATGATCTCGTAGCTATGACTTTATCATTAGTATCGTACAGAAGAAAATGGAACTCTATTAGGTATCACAGAGTTTCGTCAGGTTTCTAGAGAGATAGAGAGAGAGAAAGTGAGAGAGAAAGAGAGAATTCTGCTTACACCTTGGGCACATCCTAGGAACTCTTGTAGACTAAACATTTTCATTTCCACAATTTTAAACTTCCTATTTCTTTTTTTTACAGATATATGTTTCCCTTCTTAGTAGGCCTTTTTAGGAACCTGAAAAAAAAAAAAATTAAGGGTACCATTTTTTGAGATTACCGAGAAAGAATAACAGATTATCGTCTGCGTGTTGAGGAGGGAATTCTGAGAGAGAGAAAAAAAACTATATCTACCAGACGGTAATGATGGTAGACGGCAAAGAGTTCACACAACACGGTCGTCAGGTGTTGAGGGGAGAAAAAAGAAACATAATACAGCCATTCAGTCGAGTCAGAGCACCTGTTACAACCCTACATAATAACAGCTACGCTCCGTAATCCCGTTCATTACAACTGCCGAATAAAAAAACATTTTTTTTTCTTTTGACGAAGCGTCAAAGTGACAATTAGTTTGATTTGTCGTCCGATTTTGAGATACATCGGAAAAGTTTATGTTATGTACATATATATATATATATATATATATATATATATATATATATATATATATCTATATATATGTGTTTATTTTCATTTTTTTTTTTTGCCAACACGAATGACTGAGTTCATAATTGGATGCAATTTGATTACGGCCCGGCACTAATGAGTGTGGCAGGTTTTAACTTCTCGCTGATGTTCAGAAGTTCAAGGCAGTTCAAAGCTTGAGTGACAGGACCAAACGGCGGTGCTGGTGTGGGGATTATACATGTATAAAAATATGTATATGTGGTACATGTACCGAAAGACACACACACACACACACACACACATGCGCTGTTTCCTGCCTTTTGCAAGGTAGCGTCATGAACAGACGATTAAAGCCAATGAAGCAAATTCTCTCAGCTTTATCCTCAGTTCTCCCGTATTTAAGAGTAACACAGGAACCAGCTTCCTACTCCCTTCTGTGTCCTGTTGCGATACGCAGGAGGTATTTTACGTGGGTAGCATTTCTCCCGTATCCACGGGATATACATAGATAGATAGATAGATAGATGGAAAGATAGATATTACGGCTTTCTGTGCTGGTTAGAGCAACTGATAAATATCATTCAAGAGAAAACCTGCCCCCACTGGGAAACAAGGTTCTGTCTTCGTAATAATTTGTATCGGGCAATGTATGTCCATTAGGGAAAGACAGACAGCCTTCCTCCCAAAATGGAAATGTATTACGGGCGGTGCTGATTAGGAACACAAATTGGATAATGACCAAGTATATTTAGCGCTTCCGGTTCGTAATGAGCAAAATTTTCTTTTTGTGACAACTTATATTAGTGCCTTTGGAAATATAAGTAAATTTAAGTGCTAGAAACTAGTAGGAACGTACGTAATATCTTGAGCATAGCGTGTTGGACTGGTTCGCTGCTGAGCATGGCGTGTTGGACTGGTTCGCTGCTGAGCATAGCGTGTTGGACTGGTTCGCTGCTGAGCATGGCGTGTTGGACTGGTTCGCTGCTCTCTTGTTTGCGCGTTGCGTTGAGATTTGAAGTACCTTTATCAGCGCTGAAGTCAAGTCACCGTTCCACGACTCTCGCTGGACCAGTCGGGTTTTGCAGGGCAGCGTCTCAGGAGCTTAAACTCACTCCTTAGTCCGGAATACCGCTTATATCACTTCAGGGACGACGTTTTTGAGTAGTACCTAATTTCGTAAAGTAGTTTTAAGGGAGTCGTGGGACCACTTCCCCCTTTATGTTAAAGTGCCGTAAGCGATATTTTAAAGGCACCTCAGGTCGTTAAACTCCCCTCGAATTTTGCGCCCTTTGTAAATTTAGAATAAGACAGAAGAAGGGTAAATGCTCGAGTGTATATATATATATATATATATATATATATATATATATATATATATATATATATTACTTTTTTATATTGAAATT
>JAYMFT010205105.1:0-11607 GCA_038088735.1 Panulirus argus | reverse complement strand
AAGATATAAAAAAAAAAAAAAAATATATATATATATATATATATATATATATATATATATATAATTTAAGATTGGTAGGTATTATTACCTATGTTGTTCTCAGTATCAATTACTGTTCTATGATTATATATCAGACGGGAGAGGGGACGCATTAGGTCCCTGGGGTGCCGCTCAGGCCCACTTGTTACCCTCCTATGTTGGCGTACTGAACCCACTGTACGCTTTGTACTTGGCTCCACCTACCAGTATGTGTCTCATTAGAGAGTTTAATCGCCCCATTAGAGACAGTAGTATGGAACCTTACATTACATTTATCTCTGCCTGAGGGAGAGTTGCCAGCTCCCAATTAGCACGAACGACTTTACTGGAAAGATAAACTTTTTCGTCTCAAATGACCACTGTGATTCATCACCTGCTTAAGTATATGGGTTGGAGCCTTACACTCCTGGAAGATTTTCTATTTGGTTATGACTATTTACTTAGGTTGTTCCACGTGTTCACAACTCATTTCCTAAATAGAAAAACCTTTTGCATGTCCCTCTATACAATTCTCTCCCCCATCTCCCAGTCGTACCCTCTAGTTCTCATAGAACTGTTCTCTATGGGCTTGTTATGACTTGCTTGCGTTCTATGGGGAGGGAGTCCTTTACTCGTGGGGCCCCGTCATTTAAACTCTCCTGTAACACTGCTTTTTAAACTTCTGTATCCTGTTCTATTTAAGAGGGTTACATCTCAGTTTACTCTGTTCATACACTGCGCTTGTGCGATAGAAGTACATTTGTACATCTTTTCCAGCTTTTTTTGTGTGTGTTTGTGTGGGATTACTATTTGTGTGTTACGAGGAGAGGGTTTTACACTCGTGTTGCCACGTCTCAACCCTGAATATATGTGCCGTGTTTTTACTCCTGTATGTACACACACACACACACACACACACACATACACACCAGCGTAAGCCAGGTGTCCATTTATCGATCAGACCCGTGGGGGATATTAACTACTGGGTAGGGTATAGGCCGACTATCTCGCCGAGGTTCCGAACCCGTGTGGGTCCGACCTCGGGCTGGCCCTTGCTGACTCATGGTCAGCGTGTGTGTGTGTGGAGATGGGACTGAGACCACCAAAAGTATATGGGTTGGAGATAATTGCCAGCACGGCGTAATTCTGTAATGCGGCAGCAACATCTGTCCTTGTCACCCGAGTCAGATCTCTGAGGACTTATAGCAAAACTGAGACAGACCGGTAGGTAAAAAGAGAGAGAGAGAGAGAGAGAGAGAGAAAGAGAGAGAGAGAGAGAGAAGTCAGAAAAATAAGAAACGTGCACAGGGACAGTTAAATGCACAGAAAGACTTCCAAGCAGAGAGACAAAGAGGCGCTGCATGTGGCCTGTTTGGGGTTTGCAGCCGTGAAGGGGGTCGCTGTTAGCATCTGACGCACCCTCTGATAACGACTCCGCCAAGAATTCATATTAGGAGTATGCGTGTGTGGGTGGGACTTGAGTGTCCTCATACATCTTGTACTACTTCTTGCTCTACAGCTACCCGGGAATGTCTACATCATCGCCGTTTTAATTAGAATGTATAATCATTCAAATATTTATACCTCTGCAACTTCCAACAGTCTAGATGCAATTAAGAATTTTTATACGCAAGTTCAATAGTGAGATTGTCTTTCTGCTACCTACAGCTTATGTTTTCCGTTTTGGTTTTGATAACCATAAAAAAACCACTCGACATTCCATCTGTTTTTTCTCTCTCTCTTCTTTCATCTGTCTCGTATAACCCTAAGTCTCTCACTTTGGCTCTAGTTCCTTAATTACCAGTGATTTGTTTAGAGATTCATGGTTCCAATATCTACAGGCCCATCACTTGTCTGAGTGTCTCCGTCTTTGGTTTTATCATTCGTTATTCCAACTTCCTTCGATCTCACGTCGGTTGGCTCCAGTGTCCTTAGTTCTAGCATCTCTAGATCAATGTACTTGGTTCCAGCACGTCGTGATTTGGTGCTCCTGCTTCGAGTAATTCTAGCCCTAGTGTCTCTGGTTTCTGTAGATTTATCCACCACTTTGGGTTCTGCCATAGGTTGATACAGTATCTCTGGCTCCATCATTCTGTTTCGCACTTCTACTGCCATCGTAAGTGTTCCAGAACAGTTATGCCTCTCAGGTCATGTCCTGTGCCAGAAATTTCAGGCGTTACATCGTTTCATCTCCAGTTAGTTTCGTCTTTTCGATCTAACTGAAACATTTTTGGTTCTTGTTAATTCCAACATATAATTGTATTAGAGGCTTGGTTCTAGTGTTTTGGACCCTAGGATTTATTCTATAATCATTCTGATTACATGATAATTGATTTTCAGCACAAATGGATCCACCTCGTTGGACTTCATCACTCTCGCTTTCACACATCCAACTTCCTCAGCATTTGTACCATCCCAACGGTTTCATTAAATCTTGTCGAAAGACTTTAATTTCCAACATAAACTTCAGCTACGTTGTCTGGATGACCTCCCTCTTCATCACCTCTGTTTCATTTAAGTCCTTTTCCAATAATTTCGCTCCAGCATCTCATTTTTATACCACTCCGGGTTCAGCATATGCACATCTAAGTCCAGTACCGTTCAAGCACCCACATTCCCGGACATCTATTTATACCATTTCTGGTACTTATGCACTTGATTCCTTCACTTTGGTTCAAGAATCTCCTCTGCTTCCAGAACGTCTGGTTTCTTCAGCTGTGGTATTTCTGACTCTCACCTCAGCACCTCTGGTTCCATTACTCCCGGTTTCAGCACCAGGGCGTGATATTGGGTCCATATGCAGATGTCCTCGGATGAGTCGGGCTCTGTACCTGTGCCAATTAGTCGTGCGCCATTTAATTGGACGCAACTGTGTCATGTGTGCCAATTCCAAGGCTGTTCATTCGCGAGCTCTCCGGCCATGCAGGACACTGACTTCCATCTTACCGGTGCGTCGTGGCCTTTCATAAAGCCTGTTTTCTCCAGGGAACATAAGATTTTAATGTCACCTTTACACATTTTCTTCTGCCATACTATTCATATTTCCTGTTAGATTACATAGATGTTGCTTGTGTTGTTTTCTGCCGTATCCCAGGAAAGGGCTGCGAAGGTATTCTGCCATAGACACCAAAGATATATTCCTTTATGTCTGGGAGATGTTTTTGCGACCTTGAAGGTGTTTTGCAAGAGAGCAGACGTCCTGCAGATACCGGGAGGCTTTTTTGCCCTTAGAACCTTCGTAATTGAAGTAAACTCATGATATTTACGCATAATGGATACAGCCGCCCGCCCACCAGCTGAGAGCCGCTTCACAGACTGTGGAATGCCAAGACGTGACGATTAAAGGAGCAAAAAAATTAGGATCAAGAAATCTTGCGTCTTGAAAGGGTTTGGTCGCATTGTTAAAATCATTTGCTGGGGCAATAGTGGCTGGGGACAAATGACATTTTTAAGAAAAAAACTGAAATGGGGATAGAGTGTAATGGGATGTGGATTTTAAAGTGGGTATGTACTTCAATTTATCGTGAAAAAGCATCCCTAAGGAAGGGCGCAATTAGTTCATTCTTCATGCACGACGCCAAATAATTGGCGGAGTCGGCGCGTCCATCCGGGGTAGAGAGTGTTTCTCGACCATCACCTCTGCCGTCAGCCATCTGTCTCTCATACCTCACTTGCCTCCCTCCCTCCCTCTCTCCCTTTCTTCTCGCTGTCTCACCTTCTGCACAGTTTTGTTATAGAGTTCAGCCTTGTTGAAGAAAGCTTGAGTACTTTTGTAATGACACATAGCACCTCATCCCCGATGAACGATGATTGTTCTTGAGTATGCAGTAGTATGCTCACTTTTCGTGTACTGCAGTAAGTTGACCTATACTTTGTGGGATCATACCTCAAGAAACGCAACTCCTGACGTTCGATATTCCCAACATGACATATGATATCTTAAATCCAGTATTCAGTAACTCTTCCATGACTTTCGACATTTCGTTTCTGACATATAATATTCAATCCTAATGTGCGATAATTCCATGTATACTTTCAATATTTCTTCCCAGGTAAACGACGTCTTAATCTCATTGGGAATTGACGCCCACACTATATTTTACTAACAGCATGCAATAGCTCTTCCTTCATTCATGCTAGCTCTTATCTGAAACAAAGTCTGGCATGCGATAGCTTTAACTTCTCAAACAGTAATACCAATTCCTCCTTTACAGCGTACACTAATGTACGGAGAAATAGGGATTCTCAGCTACACTTTAGTAACGATAACTGTACCTTCACGAAGTTTATAAATCATTTCACACACACACACACACACACACACACACACACACACGCAGAGGCACACACACACACATGCATACACACGGGTCTCTGTGTTGTAACGGTTAGCGTCACTTACCATGAGTCACCACGGAGCAGCCCGGGGTTAGACAAGCATGGGTTCGAATCCTGTGCATGATATTCAGCTTACACCTTACCTATACGTCCATCCTTCCCTTGGTGCTTAGGCTAATATATGTGTGTGTGTGTGTGTGTGTGTGTTTACAAATATAGAAGCACAAGTTGTAGTACATATATACAAAGTTAAATGACAGGACACCACGAGTGTAAAACTCTCTCCTTAACACAGAAATAACACACACACACATACACACACACACACACACGCACATACAGAAGGCTTATACTGAGGTGTATGTGTGTGGATGAAACCAAGATGAGAAGAAAGGAGAGATAGGTAGTATGTTTGAGGAAAGAAACTTGGATGACCTGGCTCTGAGTGAAACGAAACTCAAGGGTAAAGGGAAAGAATGGTTTGGAAACGTCTTGGGAGTGAAGTCAGAGGCTGGTGAAAGGACAAGAGCTAAGGAAGGAGTAGCACTACACCTGAAGCGGGAGTTGTGGGAGTGTGTGATAGTGTAAGAAAGTAAATTCCAGATTGATGTGGGTAAAACTGAAAGTGGTTGGTGAGAGATGGGTGATTATTGATGCTTATGCATCTGGTCATGAGAAAAATTGGTGCTTATGCATCTGGTCATGAGAAAAAAGATCTTGAGAAGCAAGTGTTTTGGGAGTAGCTGAGTGAGTGTGTCAGCAGTTTTGGTGCACGAGACCGGGTATTAGTGATAGGCGATTTAAATTCGAAGGTGAGTAATGTGGCAATTGAGGGTATAATTGGTGTACATGAGGTATTCAGTGTTTTGAATGGAAATGATGAAGAGCTAATCGATTTGTGAGCTGAAAAAAGACTAGTGACTAGGAATACCTGGTCAAAAAAGAGAGATATTTGCTAGTATACATAATTGAGTGGAAGAGATGGTCAACGGGCATTATCAGATTATGTATTAATTGACAGACGTGTAAAAGAGAGACTTTTAGAAGTAAATGTGCTGAAAGGGGCAGCTGGTGGGATGTTTGATCACTATCTTGTGGAGGCGAAGGTGAAGATTTATAAAAGTATTCAAAAAAGAAAAGAGAATGTCGGGGAGAACAGAGTGGTGAGAGTAAGTGAGCTTCGAAAGGAAATATCAGGAGTGCAGAAAGACAAAAGGTGAAAGCGAATGAAGTAAGGGGAGTAGGTGAGGAATGGGATGTATTTAGGGAAGAAGTGATGGCATGTGCAAGAGATGCATGTGGCATGAGAAAGGTGGGAGGTGCACAGATTAGAAAGGGTAATGAGTGGTGGGATGAAGTAAAGTTATTAGTGAAAGAGAAAAGAGGGGCGTTTAGACAGAACTTACACGAAAGGAGAGCAAATAACTAGGAGATCTATGAGAGAAAGCAGCAGGAGGTCAAGAGGAGGTGCAAAGGTTGAAAAAGAGGGCAAATGAGAGTAGGTTGAGAAAGTATCATTAAATTGTTAAGAGAATAAAAAGATGCTTGGGAAGGAGGTAAATAAGGTGCGTAAGACAAGAGAACAAATGGGAACATCAGTGAAGGGGAACAAGGGGCGAAGTGATAACAAGTAGTGATGGAGTGAGTATTTTGAAGGATATCTGAATGTGTATGATAACAGAGTGGCAGATGTAGGGTGTTTTGATTGGGGTGGTGTGCGCAGTAGGAGAGTCAGGGAGAGTGGTTAGGTGAAAAGACGTGATGAAAGGACTGCGGAAGATGAAATCCAGCAAGGCGGCGGGATTGGATGGTATTGCAGATGAATTCTTTAAGAAAGGGGGTGACTGTGTTGTTGATTGATTGGTAAGGATATTCAACTTATGTATGGGTCATGGTGAGGTGCCTGAGGATTGGTGAAATGCATGAATAATGCCACTGTACGAAGGCAAATGAAATGAAGGCGCGTGTTCAAACTATAGAGGCATAAGTTTGTTGAGTATTCCTGGAAAATTGTATGGAAGGGTACCGATGGAGAGGGTGAAGGCATGTATAGGGCATCAGATTGGGGAGGAGCAGTGTGGTTTTAGAAGTGGTAGAGGATGTATGGATCAGGTGTTTACTTTGAAGAATATATGTGAGAAATACTTAGAAAAACAGATGGGTTTGTATGTAGCATTTGTGGGTCTGGAGAAGGCATATGATAGGGTTGAAAGAGATGCTTTGTGGAAGGTCTTAATAATATATGGTGTGAGAGGTAAGCTACTAAAAGCAGTGAGAAGTTTTTATCGTGGATGTACGGCATGTGTATAAGTAAGAAGAGAGAAAACTGATTGGCTCCCAGAGAAGGTTGGTCAGCAGCAGGGGTGTGCGATGTCCCCATGGATGTTTAATTTTATCATGGATGGGGTGGTTAGGGAGGTAAATGCAAGTTTTGGGAGAGGGGAGATTATGCAGTCTAATGGGGATGAGAGGGCCTGGGAAGTGATCAACTGTTGTATGCGGATGATATGGCACTGGTGGCTGATTCAAGTGAGAAACTGAAGAAGCTGGTGACTGAGTTTGGAAAAGTGTGTGAAAAGAGAAAGATGAGAGTAAATGTGAATAAGAGCAAGGTTATTTGGTTCTGCAGGGTTGAGGGACAAGTTAGTTGGGATGTAAGTTTGAATGGATAAAAATTGGAGGAAGTGAAGTGTTTCAGACACCTGGGAGTGGACTTGGCAGTGAATGGAACCATGGAAGTGGAAGTGAGTCATAGGATAAGGGATGGGGGCGAAGGTTCTTGGAGTGATGAAGAATGTGTGGAAAGAGAGAACAGTATCTTGGAGAGCAAAAATGGGTATGTTTGAATGAATTGTAGTTCCAACAATATGATATGGTTGCAAGGCATGGACTACAGGTAGGGTTGTATGGAGGAGGCTGGATGTGTTGGAAATGAAATGTTTGAGGACAATATTTGGTGCGCAGTGGTTTGATTGAATTAAGTAATAAAAGGGTAAGAGAGATGTGTGGTAATAAAAAGAGTGTGGTTGAGAGACCAGAAGGTTTGATGAAATGGTTTGGACATATGGAAAGATTGAGTGAGGAAAGGATGACAAGGAGGATATACAGTAAACCCTCGATTTAACATACCCCAATGTAACGGACTTTGGATCTAACGGACTGGGCAAAAAATAATACATTCATAAATAATTTAAAAATAAAAAAAATAAAAAATATCAAACGCCACACCATGCATATTTCATATCGCACTTGTTTTTGGTAACATAAGGTAGACTCGCTTTGTTTCAGTCTCAGTTTGCCTCAAGCTATCGTGTGGTCAGGTTGTATACAGAGAATTGTGACTTTTTTATTAATAATTTTCAATCCTTTCAGTTCAAAAAGGTATCAAATGATAGAGGAGTTAAAAGAAAGTGTGTGAACTGTATGTTGTATTACTGTATATAATATACTGCATTAAAAATTGGCCCATATCATACATTCATTTTAATGGACTTTCAGCATTAGTGGACACCCCTTCTCCCCAAATAGTCCATTAAATCAAGGGTTTACTTATGTGTTAGAGGTGGAGGGAACAAGGAGAAGCAGTAGACCATACTGGAGGTGAAAGACTGGAGTGAAAATTATTTTGAGCTATCAGGGCCTGAACATGCAGGTGGGTGAATGGCGTGCACAGAAAAGAGTGCACTGGAATGATGTGGTATACTGGGGTCGACATACTGTCAATAGACTGAACCTGGGCATGTAAAATGTCTGAAAAACCATGGAAAGGTTTGTGAGGCCTGGATGTGGATAGGGAGCAGTGGTTTCGGTGTGTTACACATGACAGGTAAAGACAGTGTAAGTAGATGTGGCCTGTCTTTGTCTGTTTCCTGGCAGTACCTCGCTAAAGCAGGGGAAAGCGATGGTGTTTCCTGTGGGGAAGGGTGGTGCCGGGAATATATGAAGGAGAGCAAGTATGAATATATATATGTGTATATATGTATATGTTGATACATATATATATACACCACGGATCGGGATCGAACCCTGGGAAGGGTGCCTGGCTGCCCTGGCCAAGCGGAGGTTAAAAGACACACACACTAGACTTCTGTGTTTTCCGATATGTCCCAACCTCATCTCGGTGGAGGCAGCGTGGCTTTAATCTACCGTGGCTCCGATGGTGTGACAAATATGTTGATGGACAGACAAATGTATATACACCATGGATCGGGATCGAACCCTGGGCAGGGTGCCTAGCTGCCTTGGCCACGCGGAGGTTAAAAGACACACACACTAGACTTTTAGTGTTTTCCCATGTGCCCGAACCTCATCTCAGTGGGGGCAGCATGGCTTTAATCTGCCGCAGCTCTGATGGTATGACAAATATGTTGATGCACAGACGAATGTATATACACCACGAATCGGGATCAAACCTTGGGCAGGGTGCCTGGCTGCCTCGGCCGTAATGAGGTTAACAGACGCACAGACTAGACGTTTAGTGTTTTCCTGTGTGTCCCAACCTCATCTCACTGGGGGCAGAGTGACTTTAATCTCCTGCGGCTCCGATGGTGTGACAATTATGATGATGGACAGACGAATGTATATACACCATTGATCGGGATCAACCCTGGGCAGGGTGCCTGGCTGCCTCGGCCACACGGAGGTTAAAAGACATACACGCTAAACTTCTAGTGTTTTCCTGTGTGTCCCAACCTCACTCGGTGGGGGCGGAGTGGCTTTAATCTACCGCGGCTCAGATGGTGTGCCAAATATGTTGATGGACAGACGAATGTATATACACCACGGATCAGGATCGAACCCTGGTCAGGGTGCCTGGCTGCCTCGGCCACGCGGAGGTTAAAAGACATACACGCAAAACTTCTAGTGTTTTCCCGTGTGTCCCAACCTCATATCGGTGGGGGCAGCATGGCTTAAATCTACCACGGCTTTGATAGTGTGACTAATGTGTTGATGGACAGACGAATGTATATACACCACACATTGGAATCGAACCCTGAGCAGAGTGCTTGGCTGCCTCGACCACGTGGAGGTTAAAAGACACACACACACTAGACTTCTAGTGTTTTCCCGTGTGTCCCAACCTCATCTCGGTGGGGGCAGCGTGGATTTAATCGACCGCAGCCCCGATGGTGTGACAAATATGTTGATGAGCAGAAGAATGTATATACAAAACGGATCGGGATCGAACACTGGGCAGGGTGCCTGGCTGCCTCAGCCATGCGGAGGTTAAAAGACACACACATTAGACTTCTAATGTTTTCCCATGTGCCCCAACCTCATCTCTGTGTGCGCAGCATGGCTTTAATCTACCATGGTTCCGATAGTGTTACAAACATGTTGATGGAGAGACAAATGTATATACACCACGGATCGGAATCGAACCCTGGGCAGGGTGCCTGGCTGCCTCGGCAACGAAGAGATTAAAAGACACACACACACACTAGATTTCTTGTGTTTTCCCGTGTGTCCTAACCTCATCTCGGTGGGGGCGGCATTGCTTTAATCTACCGTGGCTTCAATAGCGTGACAAATATGTTGATAGAGAGACAAATGTATATACACCACAGATCGGGATCGAACCCTGGGCAGGGTGCCTGGCTGCCTCGGCCACAAGGAGGTTAAAACACACACACACACTAGACTTCTAGTGTTTTCCTGTGTGTCCCAACCTCATCTCGGTGGGGGCAGCATGGCTTTAATCTACCACGGCTCTGATGGTGTGACAGATATGTTGGACAGACAAATGTATATACACCACAGATCGGGATCGAACCCTGGGTAGGGTGCATGACTGCCTCAGCCACGCTGAGGTTAAAAGACACAAACACTACACTTCTAGTGTTTTCCCGTGTGTTCCAAACTCATCTCGGTAGGGACAGCATGGCTCTAATGTACCGCGGCTCCAATAATGTGACAAATATGATGATGGATAGATAAATTTATTGACACCAAACATCAGGATCGAACCCTGGGTAAGGTGCCTGGCTACCTCGGCCAAGGTGGAGGTTAAAAGACACGCACACTACCCTTCTAGTGTTTTCCCGTGTGTCCAAACCTCATCTTGGTGGGGACAGCGCGACTTTAATCTACCGCGGCTCCGATGGTGTGCCAAATATGTTGATGAACGGACGAATGTATATACACCAAGGATAGGGATCAAACCCTGGGCAGGGTGCCCGGCTACCTCAGCCACATGGAAGTTAAAACACATACACACTAAACTTCTAGTACTTTCCCATGTGTCCTAACCTCATCTCGGTGGGGGCAGCATGGCTTTAATCTACCATGGTTCCGATGGTGTGGTGTGATAAATATGTTGATGGACAGATGAATGTATATACAACATGGATTGGGATCAAACCCTGGGCAGGGTGCCTGGCTGCCTCAGCCACGTGGAGGTTAAAAGACACACACACACACACTAGACTTCTAGTTTTCCCGTGTGTCCCAACCTCATCTCAGTGGGGCCAGCGTGGCCTTAACCTACTGCGACTCCAATGGTGTGACAAATATGTTGATGGACAGACAAAAGTATATACAACATCGATCGGGATCGAACCCTGGGAAGGGTGTCTGGCTGCCTCGGTAACGCGGAGGTTAACAGATACACACACTAGACTTCTGGTGTTTTCCCGTGTGTCCCAATCTCATCTTGGTGGGGGCTGTGTGGCTTTAATCTACCGCGGCTTCAATGTTGTGACAAATATGTTGATGGAGAGATGAATATATATACACCACAAATCGGGATCGAACCCTGGGCGGGGATCCTGACTGCCTCGGCCACGTGGAGGTCAAAAGACACACACACTAGACTTCTAGTGTTTTCTTGTGTGTCCCAACCTCATCTCGGTGGGGACAGTGTGACTCTAGTCTACCGCGGCTCCAATGGTGTGACAAGTATGTTGATGGACAGACAAAAGTATAAACACCAAGGATCGGGATTGAACCCTGACCTGGGTGCCTGGCGGCCTTGGCCAAGCGGAGGTTAAAATACAAACACACTAGACTTCTAGTGTTTTCCCGTGTGTCCCAACCTCATCTCGGTGGGGGCAATGTGGCTTTACTCTACCGTGGCTCCGATGGTGTGACAAATATGTTGATGGACAGACGAATGTATATACACCAAGGATAGGGATCGAACCCTGGGCAGGGTGCCCGGATGTCTCGGCCAAGCGGAGGTTAAAAGACACACACACACTAGACTTCTAGTGTTTTCCCGTGTGTCCCAACCTCATCTCGGTGGGGGCAGCG
>JAYMFT010205095.1:0-11607 GCA_038088735.1 Panulirus argus | reverse complement strand
CTCTCTCTCTCTCTCTCACACACACACATATATATATAAATATATATATCTATATATATATATATATATATATATATATATATATATATATATAAAAGAATGTTTGGGAAATACTCAGCGAACAAGAATTTGTATGACATTTAAGGATCTAGAGAAGGCATATAATTGGGTTGATGGAGATGCCGCCTTAGGGAAAGTCTTAAGGATATATGGTGTGGAAGGAAAGCTTTTATTAGCGTAAGACAAAACCCACCTATACACCATAAATTGATCCCGGGTTTGAACTGTCTGGAGAGAGAGAGAGAGAGAGAGAGAGAGAGAGAGAGAGAGAGAGAGAGAGGCTGCAGAACCTGGTTTCCCACTTTGATGATGTGGGCAGTTTCCCTCCGCGTCCCACAGGACCCTCCTCACCCGGTTCCCAAGGGAACACACCCGCGCTGGCTGCGTTCTGGCTGGCGGAATATATTCGTAGTGCCGGGAGGGAGGGAGTGCCACAAGGAAGACCTGCCATGCGGCCCGGCATACAGATGTGACTCAGGCCACAATAACGAGAGACAAGGGCAACAAGAACTGAGTGCGACCAAAGATTTACTGTATTGTAGCCTGACCCTTTAAGGTCAGGTCAAGGTACCAGGCCATAATACCTTCGTGTTCAAGGGGTACAAGGATATGAGGATTACTCCCTTAGCTTTCTAATCTCCTGTCACGAGGGAGTCTTGCTTCAATCACATCCATAACATCATTGTAAAATGACTGGCCATGGCACGTGACTTCAACATTGATACAAGACGATAATTTAGTATACAAAGGAATACAAAGAGATTCAAACAGCTAGAGACCATTGGGTCCTCTCGAGGACGCTTGTGGTCGTGGAAGTTATCAGAAACTCACAAACTGATGTGTTGAAAGTTAGAAGGTAAACAGATAATTAGAAAAATATAATCAACAAATTGTCACTGTGACTAAGAAGGGGCAAGATGTAAATCGTGGATTTTAAGCCAAGTATTTCTCAGGTTTATTCTTGAACGTATGTACAAGTAGTACTGCTTTCAACTAATCTAATAGGTAAATCGTTCCATTTGTTAATAATCGTGTTGAAGAAAAAGTACTTGCTTCATTCGAGTTTTTATCCATTATTACGAGTAAAATCAGACGCATCAAGTCTTAGGTAACTTGAAGGATCAAGATTATCAAAGCCTTTGATGATTTTGAAAACTTTATTAGATCACCTCTTAACCTTCTCTTTTCTAAACTAAATTGATTCAAGGCGTTTAATTAGCTCTTGTAGGATTTGTTTCTTTGTCCGGGAATCATTTTGACAGCTCGTCGTTGTACTCTTTCCAGTCTGTCTAAATCTGTTGTTGAGTAGGGTGTCTTAAAACTGAACACAATATCCAAGATGTGGACGAACCAATGAATTGGAAAGAGTAAGGATGAATTTCCTGGACTTAACTTCTAGTGACCTACTTACGAATCCTAAAAATCTTGCTTCCTCTTTTCTTTGATTCTGTTCACTGCCTAATGTCAGGTCTTAGGTCAATAGAGATTATTACGCCCAGGTTCTTTTCCTCATTTATCATTTGTAGTTTAACAGAATTCATACTGTATCTTGTTTTTTTCGTTTTTTACCACCGATATGTAAAACTTTGCACTTACCGATATCAAAATTCATTTGCCACATATGAGCCCATTCCGGCAGTTTGTCTATGTCAGTTTCTCAGCTTTGTGCCATCGGTAAACCATTATCCATATCATTGATATAAAAGAGAAAGAGAACCGGTCCCAAGACTGATCCTTGTGGCACTCCACTTGTTACGTCTAACCATTCTGAGGCTTGACCATTAATCACAACTCTTTGTTTACGGCCAGTCAACCAATTTTCAGTCCACTAAAGTACAACCCCAACAATGCTATGTGACTTTTGCTAGCAACTTTGATGCGAAACCTTATCGCAAGCTTTTTGAAAATCTAGACAGATAACACCATCTGCGTTACTTTCGTCATAAATGTTGATTTTCATTCCGTTTATTGCTGAAAGTGTCTTCGGCTTGTATGTCAATTAGTTGAAGAATGTTCCCCTCGCTTATCAGTGAAAATGGATTCGGGACATGGGCTGTACTTTGATCGTAAATACAAATGCAAAAAAGTTATCTAATATTTTTGCCACAGCTTCCTTGTCTTGAACTAAGTCACCATTTTCCGTAATCAATGAACCTATCATGTGGGTAATGACTCAAACTTCTAAAATAACTGTAAATCTCCTTAGGGTTTCTTTTGCTATTTTCAGTAATATACACTTCATATTGACATTCACTTTGTCGTACAACTCCCTTACTTTCTCTACGCAAACTTACATAACTCACTGTATTGCGTTGGTTACTGGTTGCTCTGAATTTCTTCTGTACTACCATCTTTGACGACAGGAACTCTTTTATTCTACAGTTTCACCATCTTGGTTTCGTTTTAGAAATAGACCGTCAGCTACGCATTGACACGTATGATCCCTCTACGGTTTTGAAGGTTTTACTGGAGCTTTTCTAAGCTACATTCAAGTCATTTTCATTGTCCAGATCATCCCGGGTTTGCCTGTCACAAGCAATGATAAAATAATAAAAATCTGCATGTTAAAAGTCGGGCACTTTTCGCGACTGTCGTGTTGACCATTTTCACATATAGCGTTGAAAGCGACCTCAAAAGTAATTTCTCGGCGATCTCTTGTTGATCACTTGTACATATTCCTTCTCCAACTTCAACTTTATCAACGAGATCCTGATTTGCAGTAAGAAATAACTCTCATATAGTCTCGTCGTGAGTAGGTTTCTCGACTAATTGCATTAAGGCACTATCAAGCAGACTTATGTGTTTTCCACACCCGGAAATGCTGGAAAGCGAAACTCCCCACTAAGATTCTGGTATATCAAAATCTCATACATATCAGTACTGCATCATACTGGCTACTTGCCCTCCCACAGCAATTTTGAAGCTTTTGCTCTAATTATCTTAACAGTGAATCACCTATGTACTTGGTATCGATCTTCTTCTCTATTATTCTATAATGTCTCGGGTTTAATTCAGTCATTACGTGAGATAGGGATACAAAAGCATTTAGTGCCTCACCAGTGGAATGTACAATTTTAACTGTTACTCGTTAACCTCCAGATAGCTATGGCGGGTGTGAGGTGTTCTATAACTTGCACTAGGAGATCTGTTGGGTGTCTGGATGACCACAGCTACAGCTACTGACGCAGAAGACAGCTTAAGGTTCCCTAAAGACTGCTTTGTTTTGGAAGAAATAGAGGGAAACTTTCTCTCCACACACTGTGAGTATGATTCGTGGTGGTGGTGGTGGTGGTGGCTGCAGTTATGTAGTGGTGGCGAGGCGACGACGACCTCCTCATTAGTGGCTGCCCACCTATGGGTAGTCGTCCGTCTCAACCCGGTGGACGGGAAGCGGACGGGAGTGTTGCATCGCCGTCTGTGCCACAATTTAGTCTCTCTCACCCAAGTGCTGGCCATCACCAGCGACCGTCTCAGCCTACTGTGTGAACTTAGTCGTGTGTGTGTGTGTGTGTGTGTGTGTGTGTGTGTGTGTGTGTGTGTGTGTAGCCGTGCATGATCACCGGGGCAACATAATGGAACGCCAGGGACAGTGACACAACCCGTCGCCCTGGAGAGACGTGAGCAGCGGATCGCGGTAGACCCAGGAGAACCCTAACAACCCAGTGTGGCTCCTGGACTGGGAACACCCACACCCGTCTTCATAGTCCCCACACTCATCCCCACAGTCCCCAGTCCCGTCCTCACAGTCCCCAGTCCCGTCCCTACAGTCCCCACACCCGTCTTCACAGTCCCCAGTTTCGTCCCTAAAGTCCCCCCAGTCCCGTCCGCACACTCCCCACACCCGTCCTCACAGTCTCCACACCAGTCCCCACAGTCCCCGCACCCGTCGCCACAGTCCCCACCAACACCCGTCCCCACATACACCGCCGGCGGGTTTAGAATTTCTGCTTGGGACGGGCGCCCCTGACGGACGCCGCCCACTGTATCAGAAATGTGGTGGGGAAAACCGCGCCACATTCGTCGACATTAATAAAGCTGTTGGCTCTCTTGGGTCTGGTCTATACACAGCTCTGATTGGCTTGCCTGCAGGCACCGGACGTGAGGACTTTAGCGCCTCTGCCGGGCGCCAGAGGAAGCTGGGAGGCCTGGAGCTGACGGAAAGGAAGCACACGTTCCAGCAAGCCTTTGGCGAGGTGGCAGGGTCATGGAAGGTCTCTCTCTCTCTCTCTGCATCTATTTGAAAAGCCACAGGAACTGACACCTCCCTTCCTGTGTAACCTCCCACGTCCACTAAATATAACACAATATGAAACATTTCTATCCAGGCGAGCGGTCGCAGATGCTCTGGAACCGGGAACGTGATGTGTGAACTCCTCATAAGGAGACAATCCCTCGAAAGTTTCGTTTTGATCACGAAAACAGAGTCGTATGGGACTCGACCATCAAGAGCGTCACTGGTTCAATGTTAATAACGTCTCTGTAGTCTCTATAGCGTCATACCAGGCATGGGGTGGGCGAGTGCAAGTTGATATATCTGGTTATTAACATAATACTATTCTTATCAACGGCTACGACAAAATTTTCTTGAGGCTAACGAGAGAAGTTCGGACCTGCCAGATAGGCAGCTGACTTCAGGGGCTTGAGGGGCGTCTCGTTCCTGTGCGTGTTGTGACACCTACAGAAAAACAGATTATGAGATCTTACCACCCATGTTCTCGACGGAGAGTAAAGGACACGAGAACCGTGTGATATACGGAAGGTGGGATAAGGAGGCATGGGGAAAGGCAGGGCCGTAGGAGGTGGGATGAAGAAGCTGATCTGTTGGTGAAAGAGAAGTTTTGTCTCAGATGTGGAAAGACAACGCTTCAGGCCGGTAATATGGCGGACGATCCAGTTCGCGTCCAAGTAAAGCACATAAATGAATTAATATATTGTCCATATGCCTGAGTCTGTGTGATTAATTTGACAGATTATTTAATTAATATCACCAGTATTCATTCTTTCAAAGACAATGCTTGATATAATTAAAATAAGAGCTGTCAAGCGCATCTATCGTTCACCCGTAAATATTGGGATATATATATATATATATATCATTAGTAATTGCATCATTCCTCTGGCAGATTTAACCTCCCCACGTTTGACGGTAGTTATTCAGAGAACGCATCGCAGAAGCCTGTCTAGCTACAAATTTATATAAATTCATATCTGGTGTTTGACCGCCGAGGAACTAGTCATCACACCGCCGTGTACAATAGAAAAAGAAAAAAAGAAATCTTCATACCATCGCACGACTTCTTGCTACAACCACAAGCCCGTCTGCCCTCCCCACCTCCCTACGCAGGACATGCAGTGGGCCCTCATGACATCGCGCCTTCATTAGGGCTGCACGGGAGTCTTCTGCACTTAGACGCTGGTTAAGGCACCTGCTACGATGGGAGTACAGTGATGGCACTGCCCTTCATATAGATTTTCCTCCCTGATCCCTGGACAACATGCTCCTCCTAGTGGCCAGGTTAAATCAGATGTTGTTAGCAAGTTGGCTTATCACACCGGCTTACACGGTTTCCATACAGTAGATTCATCATTTAGATCCGACAATTGGATACAGTCGTCATATTTCAGGGTATTTTACCATTACCAAGAGGCGAAAACAACGACAATACCAACAGCACTGTCTTAATCTACCACTGACCAGATAATGCAATCTGAATTAATCTACTGACCTTTATGCTTTCTCCTTACAATTATCATACCCGTACAACTCTACTACCATGAGATATGTAATCTCTGGCTTTAAAGACGTCCGTGAATTATTTCCAGATTGCAGGTTTTGCATTCCTGTTCGACAGCCCAATGCTGTGTTCAACACACCCTTCGTCTAAGTCAAGTCTGCCTGAGACATCAGCTTTACATGCTTTCGGAGACTTGTGCGGGAGGGAATCCACAACGGGTTTACAAAACTCCTTTTACCAGAATGCAGAGATTATACGTACCTGGTTTCAGAGAAAAGCGTGTTGCATTATGGTCTCAGGGTGTGTAGGTCAAGCAACGAGGAGAGAGAGAGAGTCAGATATAATCAAACCGTCTGTGGCTGTAACATCAGAAGGTTCAGCATGGCAAACAAAATCAGGTGGTGAGGTAGAGACACTCACGCACGTTATTCTGACATTCTTTCTCCACTCTAGTGCCACTGGGGTGAGTTACAGTGGCAGCAGTTCCAGCTCTCACAGTGGCGGACTTATGTGCTGCGTTGTTTTCTCTCTGCGTGGGTGGGTGTTCAAGAGCTCTGGTTTTGGCAACCGCTGGAGGTGAAGATCGTGTGAAATTAGTTCGCAGACTCCCGCCACCCACGTATCAGGTCGCTGAATAGTTCCAGGCCTTCGTGATGACAGAGGTCACCAAGGACTCTCTAACAGTCCCCCTCCCAGCCAACTCCCTGACGCTAACATCCTACCTAACATTCCCACCACACCCGTGAACTGCCTTGGTTGAAAGATACACCCTAATAATAAATCATTGTGACTAGGGGAACCACGGCGATAAAAAATGGAAAAAATTTTGATGTCATATGTGACCATTCAACTCTTACAGTGTGTCCCCATGCATTAGGTGGTTGTGAGATGTCTCAAACTTCTACAAAGTTCCGCGCCTCGACACTGTAATTTCACATAAGCATATAACAACCTTTACACACACACACACACATAAACACACACACACAATATATATATATATATATATATATATATATATATATATATATCCTGGTAGTTTTAGGGCCAGCAGAAAACATCGAGATAAGAAACTGGTTGCAAGACAATGTATAACCCATGAACGTACGTTACAGAGTTTTAGCTTTCGTACAAGACAGAAAAATAATATTATACAAGACAGAAAAATAATATTATACAGGACACCACACGCTGGAAAGAAAGAGGGTATAAATATATATACGAACACCAAATAAACACATTGCTTAGATTTGTGATTGGTAAAAGGGATATCTTATACGAATGTGAAAATGAGTGAATATTTCTTTTTATGTTGAAGGCTCCAGTCACGGACAAAAGTCCATATCGAGGACGGGCCTTAATTGAAATATAGAGAGAATTATGCAGCGGAAAAAGGAAAGGACAAGGGAAAGTATTTATGAATTTTTGAAAAAAAAGTGAAAAACCTGTCTTTTTAAATGTGAAAGGTCATACTTATTGGGAAAGATCTGGAAAGGTAGAGAGTTCCAAAGCTTCGACGTGTGGGGAAAGAAGCACTTTTGAGCTGCCGATGGCCACACAATGATTATGTGAAGCAGCAGTATTGCGTGGTCTAGCTAGCGTAAATTGTAGTTACAATAAGGAATGTAGTCATTAAACATGAGCACGACATTGTGACCCTTGTGTATGGTGATGACCTGGACTTGACACGTGACCAACAGAGCAGTAAAGAACTGACGTAACACAGGAAAAACAAACACCTCTTTCATCGCTGAACTCTCGCGCCATTTAACAAAGGGACGTCAACAACCCAGAGTCTACACTAACGTGCAATATAAGAACTCCCTGCACAATCCTGACTTACCCGAAGCATGTTTTACAAATTACCCGATCTGCATTTAGGAAAAGGAAGCGGATTTCTACACGAGGAGAAATTCACAACACGCGGCTCACCAATAAGATATTTTCTTACTTATTTTCCGTTACACAATCTCAAAATCTTCCAGAATACATTCCTCTCTCGTTATGACCTCGAAGCACGCAGTCTGAATGTCTGTTTGTTTAGCTGAATGTATATGTTTCCCGGATCACTGGCTTACGGTGGATAAAGATGTGTCCGCCATTGTCTCGGCATACAGAGTAATTTGTTTGACGTGATGAAACGTAAACTGTCATGCGAGCGAAACTACCTGATCATGACCGCGGGTTATGCCCGCACTCTCTACTGACTATAGAAAACGGAGCACAAATTTCTCCTTAGAAAGGGAAACTACTGTAAATGGTCAGTGGTCAAAGCTGGTGTGAATTTACCTTGGTCAGCTACATTCTTAACCCCTTGACTACAGTGGTACGACCCATGAGCATGATGTAAGACCTTGGAGCACGACGGTACGACCAGTGATCACGAGATGAGATCTTTGAGCACGATGGTACGACCCGTGACCACGACGGACGACCTTTAAGCAGGAGAGTACGAAAACTGGATATGGTGTCCAGACATTTCAATCGTCCTGTTGTGCTCAAGGGTCGTACCTCCGTACTCAAAGGTCGCGCCGTCGTGCTCAAGGAGCTAATGTGTTATACTTCTTCATTATACAACATTTTCGTGCCGTGGAAGGTGGTAGAATTTCCAGCACCGTCCTCTAAATATGATAAACAACAAAAATTTGCCTTTTACATCAAATGAGTTTTTGAAAACGAAAAGAAGTCACAAACTCTAAATACGTGTTTGTTACGATTGCCTCAAACCCTCCCACACAATCCCCTGACATTCATCATGTACGAAGACCACCGCATAATAACGCTATGATCCTGTTTAATAAAAACTGAAATGACACTTCACATCAGTAAATGCAATATCAACCCCTTATTGTGCAATATGATATTTCTATAAACCTTCGTTAACTGTAAAGACACTTCGTTAACCGTAAATGATATTTGTTGGACGTAAAGAACCTTCTTTAACCGTAAAGAACCTTCGTTAGCTCGTAAAGCATCTTCGTTAACCGTAAAGAATCTTCTCTAATCGCAAAGAGGAGAAAACGGAGGAGGCTTTAGAGTTATATATGATAAAGAGGAACTTAATTAATTTGTTCTTCTGGATGATGGTTCCATGTTAAGGGTTTTGGGAGAGTCCATTTAGCATGGCTTCCTACAGTTTTTGTGTGGAGACTGGATATACGAGGACTGACCGTTAGATACCTTATTATTTCCCTGTACAGCTAAGCTGTGGAGTTCTCTCTCTCTCTGCCTTCGCCTTTCCCTCTTCCTATAGCCTCTCTGCCTTTAACAGGCAGGTCTACAAACACCTGCGGAGGCCTGATTTATTTCTTCGTTCACTTCCTGTTGCTGTTATTCTCGTCATCGGAGATGACTGATTGGCGCATGTCTTGCCCCGTGCCATGCTGGTCACTGAAAAAAAGTAAAAGTACATTGTGCGTTTTTATTCAGAAGGGCGACTACTGTTACCAGCGGGGGATTGTTGTTTTGCCATAGAGTGATGACACTAATGCTGATGGTGATAAATGAAGCAACTGTAATAACTGTGACTAACAATGACTGATGTTAATGATAATGATGAAGACCATGAATGAAATATCGAAGGACTTTCACGCCTTAGACGTTGGAGAAACAAGAGAACGACACTTGTAGTGGAGGGCGGGCGGTGTGTGTGGTGTGTGTGGTATGTGTGTGTGTGTGTGTCCGTACGGCCGAGCAAGACAACATCCACTCCGTTCATCTTTCCAGCAGCCGCCTGCCTAACTGCATATAGTATATTTGCCAAACCTTTCGTCTCCTGTATCTGATACAAAAGTGTCGTCACCACCAATCTCCTCCAAAAATGTCTAGCTAATCTGCCCCTTCAAAGGGATAAGCTTATCAGGATCTATGTGCAGACACTCACTGATTCACTTCGATGACGTTTCTTTCACGTATTCCAATCTGGTGGGCGGCAGAGAGGACGTAAGAGCTGAGGAACAAAGGGGACCTGTGGTTAAACCACCACCACAACTTTCAACACCACGTCTAAGGCTCCTTGCTGCGGTTCCAGGAGGCACAAAGTTTCGAATTTTCCCCTAATAAAAAAGAATACCATTATGGCAAAGACTTTATATCTCTTTTCTTCCATGGACTCTAACTCGAGCTGTTGAGTAGTTGTCACAAACCAAAGGAAAACGTTACTCATTCTAGTACGCTGGTCTCTGAATCAGACTAGATCTCTTACGACATATGTTCTGTGCTCGCCTCTTGGCCTTTCAATGGCACCAAGAAAACTAGGAGACCGTTTAGAAAGCTCCACCACGCCTCCCACGGTCAATGCTGAATACGGGTGTTGTCTCACTATGTAAGGTCGGAAGGGATAGACAGAGGACTTATTTACTCAGGAATATTTACGTCGAGGGTTTCACCAAAAGGCAAGGCCAGTTCATAGGGCTCATCGCGGGAAAATCTTGAATAACGAAGAACGTGTGAGTGAGAGAGGAAGAAAGGATAGTTCACCTGGGTCACAGGAGTGACACTTGATAACCCTTGAATCTTAAGACTCCCTGAAAACGACGGTACTACCCTTGAACACTTAGGTTACAACCCTCGAGTATGATGGCGTAACGCTTGACTTTAAATACCCGTAAGAAACAGGTCAAAGGTCACGCCGTCATGACTGGGGGTCGCACTGCGCTGCTCCAGGAGTTATAAACTCGTCTCATTCACGAAGCCAACATGTCTAAACGACACGAGAGTCATTGCTTAAGTTGTCTTTAACATGTCTTTGTTGCTTCCAGTCTCTCTAGATCAGTATGTCTGCACACACACACACACACACACACACACACACACACACACACCTCCAAGCATTTCATGATGTACGATTTTCCGAACCTGTTCTGAACTTGTCCAGACGCGCCTGAACGTGCCATAACCATGCCTGATTGTCCTCTGAACGTGTCTCAGTGTTCTTCCAGGCTGCCTGAACGTTTTGCCGACATGTTTGAACGTTCGCCCGCGTCGTTTTCTGAACATGACCAGCCGGGGAGGGAATGGTAAAGCGAGTTGCGTGTAAAGGAAGCATACATTTGCGTCTGTGTCCCCCTGGCCATCATCACCACGGGCCTGGGAGTGGAGACAGAGGCAGGACGCCTGACGCATACCCTGCGACACGACGACAGGACTCTGTTACCCTCCAGATTTCCTGATGGAAACGTAAACAAACGACAGCATGGATAGGTGACGAGACACAAGCGAGCCACAGATCGGAAGGACTGACTGAGAAAAACAACGACGAAGGGTATGGAACAGACACCGAATCATGTCACAGAAAGTGGAAGCGCCATAGTGCAGATTATATAACAGAAGATCCGTGTTTGCCGGTGATGTCAAAACCGGTAGAAGGTGGCCTTGAAAACTAACAGCAGGGGCCAGGAATTTACTACTAGTTTCGACGACGTGTTCTTCAGATGAGGAATGGCCAGGATTATGGATCAGATCCATACAATACGAGGGTCCATCCTTCAGCAGTACATACAACACGAGGAATGCTGACGAAATCCCACGCAAAACCAGAAGGTGAATAATGATGCGGTTCATACGATGAAACACGACTTTGCAGTATTCGAGTCAGCTTCCCTGAACGTGGAATCCTATTCAGCCTTCCGCACACGCTCGGGCAACCAGAAGGGTCTCTCCCACACACACACACACTGCCTCCCATGTTCTTCTATTTGTCGGATTTATAAGACATTATATCAGTGTTTTAGCGGGGCGCGGCTGCTGGGTTATATATATATATATATATATATATATATATATATATATATATATATATATATACAGGGAG
>JAYMFT010205094.1:7205-25490 GCA_038088735.1 Panulirus argus | reverse complement strand
TATTGTATTATGTGTGTGTCTGTGTATATGTTTACCGTACTCCGCCCGCTTGAGTGTGAGTGAAAAGTCACCTTTCGCGAGGTTGTATTTTTGTCTGTTGACGAATCGGAATGCAATCTTGTGAAAGAATTTCCCTTCAAAGAAGGTCATACTGTCCATGCTACTGACTGTAGCGCAGTCTTGAAGTTGCAGAACCCACTGAATATGGGACCCTGGAGTTGTTTGATAATCTTAACTCTAAAAAGGGTGTCGATGAAGTTGCAAAGTGCATGGTGACTAACCCCCATACGCAGTTAATAATAATTCATCCATATCCTTGGCAGGATAGATGAATAACTGCTGGGATGATATATTCTTTTACAAATAGTACACTATATTTATATACTATAGAAAGCCGGTCTCCTCTATTTTTTCGTTGTAGACACAGCGAGTTAGTTGCCACTAACACAACCACTAACCCTCTTACACAGATCCCAGTAATTCAGACATATACTTACTGGCTGCTGGGGTGATGTATTTTCGGGATAATATGTCACTGTTGAGCGGGAAGTTTGTGTCGGCAATGTTGGAGGTATGAAAAGAAAAATTGGCGTGTGGTAGTGGTTACAACACGGAACAATGCGATTCCGCTGTTCTCCGGCGCAAAGTCACAATAGGATATAAGTCAGCACAGTACTGAAGCATTAACTGAAAATTAGACAATTTAGTCAGGGCACAGATTTACGTTCTCGGCCGGACACCACACAAGGTTTGTATCTTGAGCTCATTCATCGGCAGCAGACGAGGACGAGGACTGCTTACTCCTGATGTAGAATCAATTTAAAGAAAAAATCAGTCTAGTCCATTATGGTGATACACGATCCAAATTTGTACCCGGACACGTTTTCCTTCTTCTTAGACATGAATTTCATATTTCTGGCCATATGCAGGAGCTGGCGTATATACATCACACCTGCTTGCCTTTCCCGGTTTGGCTTGGTATCATCAGGAGCAAGCGAACAGCGGCCTCATTTGCATACATCTGTCTGTAGCTGTCATGTATTATGTTCTGAAACCCGAGACTGCCATTCACACCCAAGCCCCACTGACTATGATTTACCTTGACCGCTCCACACGCCCTGGTTGAGTCCATTAAAAGTACGTCACCCACCATACAATATAACGCCCAGATTCATTCTCTTCAAGAGACACCCTCATTTCAGGTGGTCAGGTCCTGATACCCAAAAGCTTACTTTACTCCGTTCTTCCACCTCCTCCTTGGTCATCTTCTCATCTTTGCTATCTCTGCTTCTGACATATAGATCCTCGAAGTCAGTCTCTCATCGTTCATCCTTCCTGTATACCGGCAACTTCAGTACACATTAATGGTCTCTCCCTATCAGTCAGACTGCGCTCACCGACGCACATCTCTCTGACAATTTGAATTCTTCCACGCTCAATTTTGCCACTTCCGCTCTCTTCCTCTCATTTGTAATTAAGGCTTAAGATTCGCATTCATACAACATTATTGGGACTTTTATACCTTCAGACATACCCATCTTTGCCCTTACAGACACTGCTCTCTCTTTCTGTAATTTCCTCAAGGCATCCAGGATCTTAATCTCCTTTTCCACCATGTGACTCACTTCAATCGCATGGTTCCACCCACTGCCACGTCCACCCCCAGGTACCTTAACTAGCCCACTTCCTCCCCATTTAGATTCATACCACATCATCCTGTCTTAAGTTCCCCTTCTGCATCACAGAGCTTTACTTATGTTCACATTGACTTTCAACCTTCTTCTTTCACGCATTCTATCGCTCCATCCCCAGCTTCTGAAGTGTCTTCTTGGAGACAGCCACCAAGAGCCATGTTATTAGCAAACACCGAGCGACTCACCTTCCCTGGCCCTCCCACCTCCAGCATACTCCAAACGAGCCCTTTACCCCACGACCTTCGCATTCATCTCCCTTACCAAGCCCCTCCATAATCATATCAAGCCATCGTGACATCTCACATCCTTTGACCAAGTCTTATCTTCCCCCCGGCAGCCGCTAACCCTCCTCCCATCCTGCATGCCTTACTCTCACGGTAAGACGTCATTGTTTGTAGCACCTTTCCCTTTATCCCATAAATCTCTAGCTGTATCTCTTCGCAGCCTGTTGTTCGCTTTCTCCACATCCACAAATGTCACGTACAGATCATTCTTTTTCTCCAAGTATGTATCACATACAGTGTTTATAGCTAATACCTGTTCCACGCATCCTATACCTCTCCTGAGACCAGAATGACCCTTCCTATTCAGCTGCTTTGTGCATTTCACCTCCCTCTCGATCACCACTCTCCCATACATCAGGTATTCTCAACAAATTTCGAATGCAAACATTCATTTTTGTTCCCCTTCTTTTAGTACGAGGGCACTGTACATGCACTCCGCCTGTCGCAGGGCACCTTACCATGGGTTATATATAAGCCAAACAGCCTAGCTAGCCGTCCGTCAACAACGCTTTACCCCATTTTATCCTTCTCATGGCTTTCATTACCCCAGCTCTTCTCTCAATCCCAGTAGCTATGACTCAGTTCACATGCCACCTCGTTCCAGGAATACCTTATCCACTTCCCGATCATCTAACTCTTATACTATTAACTCAAATAATGGTATAGAAAGTTTAAGAACCACTGGTATAACTCAATACCCTCATGTGTCTGTAATGTCTTGTCCACACCACAGTATGTGTGGTGATGCATATAGACATGAGACAACTAAATGTTTCTTACGTTCACGGAGAACATTTGATTAGCAGTGAAACATATTTACTGGGAGCTGAAACTTGTGAATATTGTTGGTGCTCTCATAACCAACGATGCACCATATAAGAGAATACAGCAGCGAGCGACCAAGATGATTCCTTGTTTAAGAAAGGAATCATATGACAGAGGTATAGACAAATTTGACTTATGTAGTTTCGGAAAAATGTTAAAGGTTGATCTGATTCAAGCTTCTTCTGTCTTTAATTCATACTTGAGTACAGAAGTCTCATTTCTGGTTGTAAACGGATACAAACTTGGCAAACATTTTACTTTGAATGAATATTTTTTTTTTCTTCTCAGCATTGTTAACGCGTGCCGTGATTTACAAGTGACGGTAGCCGGAAGGAAAACCACAAATTCGTTTGAAAAGAGAAGAGATTTTATTTACGTCTCAGTTAAAAGTATTTACAGGCTTTACTCCTAAGTTATTTATTTCCTTTTCTGTTCACACTAAGCTGTAAGTGTCTAATGTCTTCTGGTATCACAAACAGCCAGGAGAGAATTTAGTGGTGTGTTTGTGTTGGAATTCCTGAGTACATCCCCACCGATTCGTGGCGTGCCCCTCACACCCCAGGCATCGCCTCGCTACATGTCTCACAAGATTTTTCTTAGATCCTTTGTCTGTAAACACTGCAGAATCCAGATGAACACCTGAATGTTCTTAGGTTATCTTTCCACTTAATGCAACAGACTTAATCATTAAGAGGGACAACACTGGCGTTGTCTTGCGCTGTGTGGTCTCATTGCTGTAGGAAGGAGGCACCGGGCTGACGAGTGAAGGTGTGTTGACAATGGCATGAGGAGGTTTGAAGAGGAGCAGGTGCAGGAGGGGGCTGGGCGGCCAGTGTTGCAGGCGAGTCCGGGCTGCAACTCCACCGTTTTCTCTGGTGTGCAACGGTCCTGCCGGGAACCATACGCTTATTGAAACCCTCACTATAGACGTAACTCGTGCGCGGGCGGACGTACCCGTAGTAAATCCAGATTACTCTGTGTACGGCAGCCATGGTGTCATAACAGTATGGGTTTTTTTATCAGCATGGGACGGGTGTTTGTGAGCCATGTACTTACATATAGCCACCGGGCCTGCCAGGCTGTCCCAACCTCATCTGCATACCGATGTTTGGAGCCCTACCCCTCCACTCACGCCCTTATCGCGCGCACCCCGGGCCCCCACCTCAACCATTTACAAACAAATTTGAATACAAGGCCGCAGTGTCGGCGGCCAGCCCAAGCTCAGAGCAGTCCTCGCGTGCCTCCCCTGCGGCGCGGCGGCTGTTGGCGCCACACCTGTGCCCCCGGCCCGGCCCAGCCCCCCTGCTAACCCCTGGCCCTCCCTCGTCTAACACCTAATTTGAATATGAGTGAATTGTGTTTTTTGCTGATGCATAAGCTGCCAACGGCCGCCCGCCCATGTTATGCCGCCCAGATGCACCCCGCCCGTGCTGTGCCGCCCTGGTACATACATACGCTGCCAGCGGCCGCCCGTCCATGTTATGCCGCCCAGATGCACAAGCTGCTAACGGCCGCCCACCCCCGCGCCCGTGCCCCACAGCCCAACATTGCTGGCCAACCTACAGTCATCCTAGGCCTCCACGTCGTGCTAACCCGTCCACCTCCTCCGTTATGAAATAGTGTAGCCAGTGGACATGTAACCGGTCACGGATAAAACATGAGCAATGTTCTGCCATGAGATGCTTTGGTCGGTTGATCCTCCTATGAGGCGGTTGTGGCATCGCCGCCAAGTGTATGTTACGAAATGTTTGTGTTGGACTGCGATGTGGGGGAGGTGGGGTAATAGCTGCTGCTGAAGGAGGTCAGGATAGGGAGGGTACGATAAGCTGATCCTCTCCTGCTGGTGGTGTTCCTCTCCAGCCACGGTGACACATGGCGATGCTGCACGACAGTCGCCCGTGCGTCATGCCGGACACCCACTAAGGGCTTTACAGGGGGTGACGTCCTGCGGTTAAGTCAGCAGAAGGTTGGTTGGTAATGACATCACGTGACTCGACCAGTCAGAGCATTGCACCCTAGTGAGGGTGAGTATGTTAGCACAAAGCGGTCACACACTTTCAGGAAAAGGAGTCATATCTCGGGAATCAGTGGTTTCCTTATTACTACAAGTTATTTGAGTTTAACAAACTGTACTTTTTTCACACGACCATTACAAATTACTACGAGTAAAAGTCTCTGTAAATGCGGCTGTGGTGGGTAGATAGTTTGGTAAGATAATGACTGAACAGACCGAAGACTTAGGTAAAGGATTCTTGAATGTGAGGTACAGCGTCCAATACTGTGGGCAGGTAAAGAGAGGTGACCTCCCGATGGAAAGTGTTTAGACTGGTTGAAGACGGTGGACATTATTCCTCACAGGAGATTAGCGAAAGGAGTAAAACTTCAACATAAATGACGGGGGAGAACCTCTTCCATGGTTGGAGAATCGCCTGACTGGCAGGGAGCAGAGGATACAAGTCAGGACACACGTCACTGGTGAATACCTTTTCGAGTCGAGGGAAAGTAATCCGTGGTGTCCTACAGGGCTGGACTCTGGGCCGCTCATCTATGTAAACGACCCGCCAGATGGGATCCTATCATATCTGAACACCTTTCGTGGATGATGTCAAGATTACGAGAGAAGGAAAGTAAGTTACAGGAAATTATATTCAAGAAGGACCAAGACGTAGATACATCTGAATTCTCACGAGAAAACCGTGATGGGGTTGTGAGGGTTGGAAATCACGCCATAACCCGTGTCAAAGACGCCCTCAAGCATACATTAAAAAACAAACATTTTCAAGGAAATATTGACCCTGAAGATAATACCCCTGAGCATGTGGGAAATCATAGAGGTGTACTTCAGGGGCTACAGTGGCGGCCAGCGACGACTGTATCTGGACAAAGGAATCAGCGCTTCAGGGAGAGAATGGCGGCCAGCCCTTGACTCACAAACATTTTACGACAAATGGTCAAGGGAAAAGGTCAAGGGGGAAACATGATTGCAACTTTTAAGTTCTTCAGTCAAGCGGAGGAGGTTAGTACTGAAGTGCTCTCTCTCTCTAACTGGTAGGTGACTTTGCAGAAGAGAGAGAGAGAGAGGGAGAGAGAGAGTCCTTAGAAACACTGGGAGGAAATACCTTTATGGAAGTAGGGTTTTCACTTGATACACTCTAAATTATGAGGATATGAAGTTAGTGATCATCGACGCTTGAAAAAAAGACTGTGACAGACGAAGAGGAGATGCGACCAAACGAAAGGTAGTTACAAGAAACACACACACACACACACACACACACACACACACACCAACCAGGCACCCATTTATCGACCAGCTCCGAGGAAAGGATGAACACCTGGGTTGGGTGTGGGCCGACTGCCATGCTCAGAATTCGAACTCATGGGCGTCTGACCCCGGCTAACCCGTACTGAATTATGGCCAGTGACGCTAACCACTACACCACGGAGGTTTCTGTGTGTGTATACGCACATAGGCGTAAAGACATGGTACATATATACAAAGGTTAGGAGACGGGGTATCACGACTGTGAGACCCCCCCCCCTCGATGACCCACATTAATAGTGACACCAGGCAGGTACGTGAGGGGCACCAATACTGAGCTGGGAGATTATTGCTTGTGGCAGCGTCGGTGTCTCCCACTCTTCAGTGCTCTCAGCACAACACATCACTGAGTACTCGCAACGCTCACAAATCGACAAGACATACACACATACACATACACATCCACACACTCACACACTCATACACACAGAGAAAAAAAGAGGAAGCCAATTTTATACACACGCCTGAAAACATGAGACTGTAAACACCTGCGTACGAGAGGAAATGTCTGCAAACAGAGCCACCAAGACTAAGTGAAGCCAATCCGATCATCATATAAAAACTGGTACACATGGGGTGCTGAAGTATGGTCTCAGGCCTACGCTGGTGCCCAAGTGGTGCTGGTCTATGGTCTCAGACCTGCACTGGTCCACAGATGGTGCTTGACCATGTCCTAGGCCTTCAGTGGTACACAGTCTTTTTTTTTGTCATAATGTCAGGGCTAACTGTTCACAGTTGGTCCTGGGCCATGGTTCCAGGCCTTTAGTGGTCAACAGACATTGATAGACTGTGTTCCAAGGTTTACACTGGTCTACAGATGTTACTAGATCATGGTCCCAGGCCTACAGTTTCCCACGTGTGGGACTGGGCTATGTTCCCAGACCTACAGTGGTCCACATGAGGTGCTGACCCATTGTCTTAGGCTTACAGTGGCCTTCATTTGGTGCTGGGCCATGGTCTCAGGCCTGCAGTGGTCCTAACATGGTGTTGGGCCATGGTCTCAGGCCTGCAGTGGTCCTAACGTGGTGTTGGGCCATGGTCTCAGGCCTGCAGTGGTCCTAACGTGGTGTTGGGCCATGGTCTCAGGCCTACAGTGGTCCTCATGTGGTGCTGGGCCATGGTCTCAGACCTATAATGCTTTATAGGCGACGTTGGATCATAGTCCCAGGCCTACACTGGCCCACAGGTGATGCTGGACTGTCTCCATCCTTACGTCTACAATTTGATCTCCCCGTTCTCCCTCGTTCCCTCCACTTCCGACACATAAGAGTATGCAGACTCAACCACCAGTTCATTATAGTGATATATGAAACTCTAATACATGGAAAGGGAATAGACTTTATTCTACACTTTGCTAAAACATCTGAAAAAGTCATCTATTGAGTCTTATTGGCGAAAGTGGCGAAGCAATGTACTTGAGGCAAACGCATAAAATGGATCAGTTACCTCTTTTTTTTTAACTAATAGAGAGTTCGAAGTGATTTCGGTGGAACCATGTGCGAAGGAGAGCACGTTGTATCGCGAGCAACACACAGAACGGCGTCACCTTCACCAATCAATGTCTGTCATCATGATTTCAGCCGGAGGCAGGAAGGTAGAGGAATGTAAAATCATGCGTTCTCCAGATGGCACGAGCATGAGTAAGATGACAGGTTCAGAAGCACACTGAGTAGAACTACAAGAAGCCTTGGGCATGATTTACAAATGGGCAGAAAAAGGAGCCTGATGGAATTATGTGACGAAAAATTTGAGCAACCAAGTCATGGAGCAAGGAGCAACATACCATACACAGACCCATTAGGGTAAGAGATGGAAAGTGATGATGGCGTCCAAGACACCAGGAGTTATCGTAAATGTCAAACTTGAAGAATTCCAGAATATCGATAATATATCAAGCCAGATAGCGAGTGGTATGATATCATTGAGAACTTGCACAACGGAAACAGAAAGCCAACGATAAAAATGAGAAAGGCGAATCACATACTGGTGCGTTGTGAGGCCACCAGACAAATGGAAATCAACAAGTCAGAGAATTGAGAAAAACGTGATTAGCGAGGTCGCTGGTGTGGAACACGGGAACCGTCGCGCGGGGTTGAAAGACGACGATCTGCACAGACGAGAGAGAAGGAGGAAAGACACGTGATAAATGTATGGTAACTACATAAGCGAGGGTAACGAGAGTAATGTAATAGAACTTAAAAGAAGGAAGATACAAGATTATCGTTGTCCGTAGCAATCCCTGGGGATATGAAGAAAAAGATATTGGACAAAAATATGCTGCAGTCCATCAAAAAACCTTGATGAGATTACTCAGTGTGATACAGTACCTGGGATCACAAACATAAAGAAAACTGGATATATGGTTGAGGTTGGTGCCTTTTGAACCTCGGAGTGAATGTTATATAAAGTGTGTGAAGGACAAGAGAAGTAGTATTATTCATCAAGCAAGACATGCGGTGAGCATTTCGCGCTAGCCCTGCCTTTCTGGGAGAACACACACTCTCTCTCTCTCTCTCTCTCTCTCTCTCTCTCTCAATGCCTATCTTCTTCAGGATTTGCATCACACGTCGTTTTCCTGTATACTGAACAGGGTTACGAGTACAATGCAACTCTGAAATTGTACTGGCAATGCCAGCAGATGATGCAGGCTGTTATAACGTCCAAAGAGCTTGCAGGTGGCAGGAGGAGGTAGTGGATGGTACCAGCTGGGAGGTTGTATGTGGGGATGATGTGGGTACCAGCTGGGATGTACGTGGGAAGGACAGATATCAGGAAACCTGATGGTCCATGACGAAGTTATCTGCTGTCTTATTCTGAATTTGATGGAGAGAGGATAGTGAAGGAGGAGACATCACCCACCATTCCCTCCGGCTCAGCTACCAGGAGAAAAGGAAAAGCTGAGAAGAAGCGCCATATAGTGTGGAGGAAGTATACTGCCATGGAAATATTTAATGAAGGTATGAACCACTTCACCTGGGGGCTGGACTGAAAAAAAGAAGAATGTAGAAGGTGAATAGTTTTCGCTGAAGCATGCCTGTTTACTGATGACAGATAATGAGGTATATGTAGAGCCTTGGTGTGGAGGGGTTAGAGTCTTCGCATGTGTTACATCTGCTATTGCTTTATTACGCTGTTCTGTCATTTCTACTGCTGAAAAAACTTTCTACATTGTCATTAAATGTCCTTCCTTTTTACATTCATCCCGTTATTTCTGGTCATTGAATCGTATGTTATGTTGTTGAAATTAATTTGTATTTTAACAACACAGCTAAATCTCCTCGTAATCTTTGCTTTTTCAGAGAGAATGAATTTCGGTGTCTTGAGTCTGTTTGCATTCGGCTTAATCTCGAATGATGGAATTAGTTTTGTTGCTCCTCTTTGAAATGATTCTAAATTTTCTTCGACCTTGATCAAGTGTGACCAGAACTGAACTGCGTTTTCCAAATGGGGTCTGATCAGGGCGTTATAGGGAGTGGATATCGTGTCCTTCGTTTCATATTTGCATTTCTAGCTATGACACCCGGCATTATTATAGCTTTACTGTATGCGCCTAGGCATTGTTGTTTGTATTTTAAGTCATTATTTCTAATGTTGGTCTACTGGGCATTTATATATGTGACTGATGTATTAAGCGCCAGAGTGCGTTACTTGGCTTTTGTCTACATTGAAATCCATTTGCTGTGTCCGTGACCACTTCATCAGTCTCTGATTCACTGAATATTCAGTCTTCCTTGAACTGGGGCTGTATAACCTAATTTCGTGTTCTTGGTAAATTTTGAAATAATACTGGTGATTCCTGTCTTCAGGTGGTTGGTGCAGACGATGTGGAAGGAGTGGTTGCTTGGGTGGTTGGTACCAGTTGGGAGGTTGCAGGAGTGGTACTAGCTGGAAGGTGGTTCGGGGCAGTGGTTTTTAGGTTGTAGGAAGGGGTTGTGAGAGGTACCAGTTGGGAGTTCGTACGGGTGGGGTGGGGGAGGGGGGGGAAATCGGCCTCTAGGCAGGATGGGTGGGTTTTGAGCGGCGCCAGCTGGCAGCTGGTTGTTGGTACCAGCTGTGAGGAGCAGTGGGCGGCTCCAGCTGGGAAGAGCAGTGGGCAGACCTAGCTAAGGAATGGCAGGGGAAGGGAGGGAGTGGGCGGCCTCAGCTGGGTGGAACAGGGGCCGGAGCCCGGGGCAGGGATGGGGCGGGGGGCAGGATCAGGCACCGCGGGCGCCGCAGCCACCTGGACGCCTCATTTGAATACGGGATTGGTGGGCACGAGCCGGCCTGGCTGGCCCTCATCTGAATAGAGCGGAGGAGCCGCCAATGTCAGGGCGGCCCGTGACGCCTGCCGGCCCTCAACCCTTCACCGCCAACCCCTAATTTGAATACGTCATGCGGGCACGACCAATGGCGGGCGGTGCAGCACCCTCCAGCACCCCAGCCAACATGGCCGCCACCACAACATGGCTGCCTGCAACGCTCGCTGGCCTGGGGTGCCCCGGGGGACGCCTTCCCTGCTCCCCTCCCTCTCCTCTCATGCACCAGTAACACTTTGGTAACACTACTACTAGCTAGTAACACTATCGTAACATTACTGCCAGCCAGTAACACTATCGTAACATTATCATCAGACAGTAACAATGTGTTAACATCACTCCCAGCCAGTAACACTGTTAACAATACTCCACCTGATAACACTCTCCCAGCCTCCCCTTCCACTGCTTCTCTTCCCACTGTAAGTATGTGTGGTTACCAAAAGATAAACACTATTTTTGAAGCTTCGGACCGAAGAACCAGTTGATGTGGGAGTTGGACGAGGTATGAAGCATTAGTGAGCGTAGTTGAGGATCATGGGTGGAAGGCTGCTCCACCACCACCACCACCAGCCCAACGAGGAAAGTGATGAAAGAATCAGCAATGGCGGATAATAAGAGGCGAGGTCTTCTGCCGGATCGTGATGCTGTCATCCGTCTACCGACCTCAACATTCGTGCTCCGTCTGCGGACCTCGATCCTCGTCTGTCCGTTTGACATCCCGCCTGTCGCTCTTCTCTGTCGATGTATTCTACATACTGTACGCTCTGTGCTTGCCTCCCTCTACTCTGAGTTATGGGCCTTGCACATACAGTCACAGACAACTTAGTATACATATATCACATGAAGCCTTTCCGACGATAACAACAATCTGACGTATTCATTATAATGTATACCGAAAAACGGTGTAATGTAGAGCATTACGTGGTAATAGAATGATGAGGAGGAGGTGACACGCCTCCTACAAGGGGATACAGTGCAAGCGTTGGGCGTCCCCACCGTGGTCTGATGCAGCCAGCCAGCCTCATGTGAACGGCAGGGACACAATACAGCCTCTACAGTGACTGACACAACAGCACACGTGGCAGAGCTTCAGTGTAGGGAAAGGCATGACAGACGTCTGGAGTGGCAACGAATATGGTAAGTGTTGTGCATGAGACTGGCGTCATCTATGAGGATCACGTGAGAACAACAACTGACTGTCATCAGTGAACTTTACCTGTTGTTGGTGTTGTTGTTGTTGGAATGACCATCATCATCATGATCATCACCATCACGAGACACTCAGGTCTTGTACCAGAAGCCTGTCTGTGATCTAATTATCTTCTCCCAGTGACCTTAACGTCTCCCTGTGATCTTAACATCTGCCAGTGATCTTAACATCTCCTAGTGATCTTAATATCTCCCAGTGATCTAAACATCTCCCAGTGATCTTAATATCTCCCAGTGATCCTAACATCTCCCAGTGATCTTAACATCTCCCAGTGATCCTAACATCTCCCAGTGATCTTAGCATCTACCAGTGATCTTAACGTGTACAAGTGAGCTTGATATATTCAGTAAGAGTCTTGAGGGAGTGGTCGTCTCGTGACGTAGTTCGGTGGTGTTTACCCAACAAACACCTGAGGGGCAGGGTAGATGTAGCGTGACGGCGGCCCGCCTCTACCACAGGCGGGCACCACACCAAACCTGGCAGACTCTGCCACAGCATCAAACTCTAGAGATGTGGCGCCTGGAAAATTTATGAACGAATGTAGTAACTTACATCTCTCTCTCTCTCTCTCTCTCTCTCTCTCTCTCTCTCTCTCTCTCTCTCTCTTCCCTGTGTTATAACTATATAACATCCAGTACCTGCTAATGCTCATGCTTGTAACCCACACACTAACACTGGTAAATACACCAGTACAAATATACAATAATAAGAGAAACGTCTTGAGACTCAAAATCCTTCAACTCGTAGCGTAAAAGCGCTCATACTGGAACAAAGAAAATGTTCACATTTTCACACACACACACACTGGAGACTTTGTCATAAAAAAAACAGGCACAGGCATGTGTACACATCCCAGGAGGGACAGGTCTGAGGTTGTGGCGTCCACCCTACATCGTGGCCACCCAACCCCACCGCGGCAGAGTCGTATATATAAGCGGTAGCCATGACTCACACGATCCTTGCCTGTATCACTCATGGGTCTGTTTAGCTAACATCTTCCCGGTCAGCTATAAGATATCATTAGTCATACGGGAAACTGGTAATCAGTCATCGATTCACTTTAGGTTCACTTTGCTTCTCCCATCATCCCGTGGCTGAGTTCCCGCGCAGGGAGGCCCCCCTCTCCTCGCCTCCCTCCCCCTTGCTCACTCCATTTAGGCAACATTCCCCCTCTCATCGGCCTCCAGACCGTACCCCTTGTCCCCCCCCTCCGTCCAATCAACGAGGCACAGAATCGGCCTCGTTCGTACCCTTTTTTGATCCGTTTTTATCCTGCGTCCATTATAATTCCCTCCACCCCAAGACTCTCGATCACAAACATGTCGAGGCCCCAATTACCATACCCGGAGGCCCTGAGGTGTTTACCCCGTGGAGGGGCACCTCGCCCCACACCACGCCAGCCTTCAACCCGCCAACGGGGGACAAGATCCTCCAGAAGTGGGGGATCGTCATGGGAATCTGGGCCTTTCAGGGGTACTGTGGATCGTCATGAGGAATTGGGTCGTTCAGGTGTACCATGGATCGTCGTGAGGAACCGGACCGTTCAGGGGTACTATGGTTGGTTTCCAATGAGGTACGATGAACAGTCTACCGTTCAAGGAACCGCTGATTTCGGATGGGAAGGGAAGATGATGGAGGGAAGAATGTTGTCCAAGGACACCGTGGGTACTGGACGGGTGACACCACATGTCTGAAGGAGACTGAAGATCAGTGGAAGGAAGCTGTACGTCAGCGAAAGAGTCCGCAGATCCTTGGGGGAATTGTAGATCCTCAAGTGGGATTGTAGATCGTCGAGGGAGATTGTAGACCTTGGGGGGGGATTATAGGTCTTCGTGGGGGATTGTAGATCAAGTGGGATTGTGGGTCATCGAGTGAGATTGTAGATCGTCGAAGGGGCCCGTAAATCATAAGGGGATTTTAAATCGTCGAATGGGACTGTAGATCGACGAGGGGGACTGTAGATCGTCGAGGGGGACTGTGGATCGACAAATAGGTTTGTCGATCGTTGAATGGGATTGTAGGTCGTCGAGGGACTGTAAATCGTTGAGTAGATCTAAAGATTTTGCAGAGGGATCGTAGATCGTCCAGGGAGATTGTATATTTTTGAGTGGGACTACAGATCGTCGAAAGGGACTGCAGATCGTCGACCGGGGTTGTAAGTCGTCGGGGATGGGGGACTGTAGATCGTCGAGTGGGACTGTAGATCCTCGAACAGGATTAAGGCCGCCGAGGGAGAATGCAGATGGTCTAGGGGATGGTTGAGCTACAAGGGGAATAAATCTTCAAAGGGGACCGTAGACGGTGGAGCTAAGGCTGTAGATGATTGTTGAAAGCAGGTCGTTCATTGAGAGTCTTGGAGGACTGTGGAAGGAAGAGGCCCGTAGAGAGGAACAGCTGGATATTGATGTTGATCCTTGTACCTGTTCGTGGCTTGGGACGGTAGTTAGCAGTGTATGCCCTTTGACACCACCGCCTTCCAAACGACAGAGGAAAATAGTACATGGCCCTAAGATCTGACACGAGTGAACTGGACATATGAAACGGTTCTTGACTCCGTCTCCTGAGAATATCTCACTTGAAGTGAAGAAGTTAGCTTTTAGTAAACAGAATCCTGTCTTTTTTTGCCTCTTTATCGAGCAGCAGGTTTGGCGAGAAGTGTCGGTGAACGGTTATGTTCACAGTAAGTGGCCCTGGAGGGCTAAGTAAGGTGTGAACTATTAAGGGACTGTCATGTAGGGAGGGGGGTTTTAAGGGTCAGTGACTCAGGCCGGAAACTGCCAGGAGACGGCTGCATAGGGCGAGAGGTGTCGAGATACGGTTGTTTAGGGCGGAAAGTAATAAGAGAAGGTTTCTGCAGATAGGGATGGGAGGTATAAGTGGCCACAGAGGCGGGAAGAGTTGGGAAAATGTTGCTTAACTGTTAAAGGATTGCTCTTTATAGCGAGAAGTGTTGAGGGGCGGCTGCTAAGTGTCAGGCGACGCCTACCTTCAGCAGAAAGAATAAGAAGGCTAATGAAGGCGGTTAGTTCCCTGGAATATTCACTAAAGGACAGGTACTCTCGAGGGACGTCCATGTTGGACGAAAATGTTGGTGGGCAGCCACAAGGAATTCTCATGGGACGGCAACACAGGGCAGGAAGAACCAACAGATTATTATTTAAAAGTTATTAAGATAAATCCACAAGGAAGTTTAAAGACCATCTGGCTCGTCTTATCAGTTCGGAAACAAGGTTAGGTGTTCCATAACAGCTGTTTAGATTTATATCATTTGCTTTATAGACACCTGTCTATCGCTGGGGAAGGTGTACCTGTGACACACACACACACACGCACAAGAAATTGTGACAATAAAACAGGTATAAGAGGAGGGGCCCTACAAGTGTAATGCTCCATTTCTGTGCGCAAAAATAGGTAATGATAACACACACATACACCTGGCATAAGCTAAGGTGTGTATGTGCATACATACATAGGAGTAAAGACAATGGTACATATGTACATATATATAAGGTTAAGAGACGGGGCGACAGGAGTGTAAAACTCTTCCCGTATAACACACACACACACACACACACACACACATCAGTGCTACGGCCGTTTGAGCTTCATCAATAAGATAAATCTACATTCATCAGAGGCATATGTCACGGCCACAAGAGAACCATTTTGATCTAGTGATAAACGAGGGCAGACGAGAGGGGGCGGGGGGTTATTGGGAGACGCACCACAACAAAGCAGAGCGGGTGAGGTTGCCTCCAGACAGCCCTACACGACGTCTCCGTCTTTGGCTTTCTACCTGGCGACCCAGCCAACCTACCGACTGTGTTTAGACAAGCTCACAAGCACGACGACACAAGGAGGTCCTCTTAGGAGTTTTGTAAGGGCTCCAGTTGACGCCGTGGGACACACACAATGGTCCTGGTAAGTAAAGCCAGCAAGATCCAGGATGAGACGCAAAGCTCAGGATTTACTCTCTGGAAAATACAAACCGCAGTGACTGGAGGTGTTGACTTTGGAGTGTACGGCAGGACGTTGGTCAGGCACCCGATGCACCAGAGATGGTGGTCGGAAGTCTTGAGGAGGATTCTTTCAGGAATGAAAACATCCGGCACGTAAGGCGTTGTCTGTGTGCCTCCGCGGAGACAGGTGCGAGAGGCAGGGTGTTGAGCTAGGCTTGCTTCCTGTGTATTTCAGGTTCAAGACTCGATGATGCCTGTTGGCCAGAGCTGGGCTACTGTCCCTCGTTAGTCTGTACTTTAAACAGTTGCCGTCCATCTACAGACCGGCCGCCAGCCAGTCAGCTCCCCCCCCCCAAAAAAAAAAAAAAGATACCTCACTGTTGAATGTTGGAGGCGTAGTGAACGTGAAGGGCATATAATGAAAGAATTACAAGTTTAAGACGACGGAGAAGGAGCCACAAGAAAGCAAACAGTAACCAAAAGCAAATAAACGAAATTAATACAGTAGTAACAGAAGATTATCACCTTCAACAATAAGGGACTAAGTACTGTGACTAAGGAGAGAACGAGAATGAACATGGGTAACACAAATACAATTGGTTATTGATCAACAGGAAAAAAGACTGTAGTTTAGAGACAGGACACGAGGAAACTGAATTAGATGCTGTAGTAATTAATAAGACAGACCTGAACAAGGAGGAAGACGACCATAATATTTCCTAAGGATACACAATGCAACGAAGGAAAGAGACCAAAGAGGAGGAGGAGGAGGGGTCTTGACCTCCAAAGTAGGAGATAATCTGAAGCTTTGGAAACTGCTGGTCGGTGAAGGTCCCAGCATAAGGTAGGTTACAGGAAGAAATAACGAGAAAATCTTTACTGGTATTTCTGATAGTAAAGAGTCCTTTTGTGAGATTTGTTAAGACTGATGACATAGTGATGATGTTAAGGTCAATAATAGATTGGGACCAAAGGCAGGTAGAAAAGCCCAACTCGCTAAGGGACAACCTCGAATGATGAGGCGTTACCAGGTGCAGAACAATCGACCAGTAACGTCTGGCTCCTCATGGTTGAAGATATATATTGGAGAATAAAGTTCTTGGAATGTATTCAGCAGACCTTAACAAAATATAGTCAAATGCGAAGTGACGAGATGAGGCACAGCGGAAGCCGAGTTGTGACTAACTTCCTGCACGGAGAAAATCCTAAGATTCGAATACTGAAGATCACTCGAGGGTCCATAAACCACCAAGGCTCTCACCTGAAAAATGCATCAGAACTGTTATAGAAATAAACAATATGTTGGGCAGTGTCAAAATTGCGTATGTTCAGTTCAGAGATCAAAGTCTTGTAAAGGATAAAACTTGCAACGAATATTAGACTCAAGATTAATGGATGAGCCACCCATTCGGTCACCCCACGTCAGGAGACAACAAGATCTGTTAGAAAAGCTCCACCAAAGCCAAGGGAAACCTTACCGGTATCAACAAAGGCGAAGCCACAGGGAGATCAGCAGCCATAGACTTTTCCGCTTTATGAGAGAAAAAGGGAACCTCATTACATCTGTCATATCTTCGTTTGACGTGACAGTATTAACATGGAGCAGTCCTTGCTAATTATAGGATATATCGAGAATTAAACTAGGAAATTAATCACATAAAATGGGCAGGAATATTGCCGTAGTAACAGAGTACAGCGTAAATGGAACAAGGTAAGGAAGAAGGTAGTGAATACAGAATACAACTTCAAAAAACGATATAACAGAAGGTTCACGGAGTAAATCTCCCTGGCTATAATGCACACACACACACGCAGTGATAATACAGGTTGAAGGCTGCAGTACAGTCCTCCCGTCGACGTCAACAGCCTGGCCCAGGAGGCCGGGGTTGGCGTTGCCCCCTTTCCCCACCCCCCTCTCCCCCAAGGGGAAGGCCTGGTCACCAAGGCTCATCGGCTTTCTTTTCTTCTCTTTTCTCTCTTTTTTTAGCGTGCAGGGGGTGGCTGAGGGGCAGGGGCTGCGAGGGTCGGCCACGGTGAAGGGGTGATAGGGCCGAGTGGTGAAGGCACGGTGGGAGGGAGGGATGGAGGGGTCCGAGAACAGCCTGGGAAACCCTAGCCCAGCCGCCAGGCCTGTGTGAAACTGGTCGATTTTTGCCAATAGATCTTTTGAGGTGGAGGGTCCCGCGGGTGGCGGCAGCCTGTTGCAGCCCGCCCGGGGAAGGATTCAATTTGGTTTTCAATGAAGCACCGTTATATTGGGCGGCAGGGGCTGCCGTTGTGCCTCTGTTTGCTTCACTTGAGGAGGATCCGTTACGGAGGGTGCCCGCTCAACGACACCATTTACTCCAAGATTTTGGGCTAAGTCCTTGTGAAGAGGAGCAGTTTTGTATTTGTGCTGCATCCAGACAGTTCATTGCCTGTGTTCCTGTATTTGTTCCAACGTAGCTTTAATCTCGGTAGCAGAGGTGGGGTGTTTGGCTTCCTCTAGAGGTATACCCACACTGTATCAACAAGAGCGTGAGGCAGGATAGATCCTCCAGCCTGCCTCACTGCTACCCTCCTGACGACATAATGACCTCGAATTTTCAGTTAGGGGTTAGTGGCAATATGGCGTGTCTCTCTGGTCGTGTGGACCCGGTGTTGGGGCCGGGGACCGTACGTGTTTAGCTTAAGCCAATAAAGTAAGAGAGTTT
>JAYMFT010205083.1:0-11607 GCA_038088735.1 Panulirus argus | reverse complement strand
GTATGTATATATGTGTGTATGCGGGGGGATGGGTTTTTCTTCGTCTGTTTCCTAGCGCTACCTCGCTGACGCGGGAATCGGCGATCAGGTATAATGAAAATAAAAGTAATATATATATATATATATATATATATATATCCATAACTTAATGGGAGTGACTAAGTCAGCATAATGTTCCACACTGCAAGCACAATTTGTTGTTGGTCATTTTTATACCTTGTTGATTTATCAAGTGATACATCATTGCTCATCATTTCATCTTTACAAACAATATCCCCTCACTGTACACAATCCAGAATCATTCCCATGGCATCATCTCTAATAACCCAAACCCTAAGTAGATTTCTTGTTGACTTTGTTATCTCTATCAGTCTGTGTTTTTACCATGTGCCTGTAGCCATACATCATTATAAGTATAAACTTGATCACCTCTCATGCACATATCACTTAGTAGAGTGTAGATTTCTTTTAGAATGAATATGAAAGCTGTGCTCTGAGGTACATGGATTTTAACCATGGAGGGATTCCCTCTTCCTCCCATTCCCATAAATGAAGTGCTGCTTATAGTATATTGCATTTATTACAGGTTCGAACAGAGTTTTATCGTGATATGCAGGGGATCATGCTAATATATGATGTCACAGACAGATCCTCATTCATTGCATTAGATGCCTGGCTTGCAGAGCTAAGACATAACTTGGGCTCGTAAGTTATTGACACATTGTTTTTTCTTCATTATTTGTTGCAATGAATATAAAAACATTCTCTAGTGGTGTAGCTTTAAGCATTTGTATTGTACTCTTATGTTTTGGTAATGGTTGGTCTTGTAATTTTTGATTAACAGACTCAATGAAGGTTATGCATGAAAGCTAATTGTGTGCGTTCTTACATTATAAAAGTCCCGCTCAATGCTTATCATTGTGAACATCTTGATAGTTCATGAATAAACTGTGTCCTTAGTTCATGAATAAGCTGTTTCCTAAAGATATGGCATCCTCTGGGAAAAAATTATGAACAGTTTTCCAAGGTGATGAGCTTCTAGTTTGATGCAGTCTAGGGTAAAATTTTTGCTTTAGAAATGTTGGATTTTAGTTCCCATATTCCAAATCTCCAGACAGTTTTTATTTTACCTAGCCTGCAAAGTTAAATGCATTAACCTTTCATCGGCCTATCTTGAGTTTTTGTAAGTATAAGACTTTTTTTATTTTGTATTATTCAGAGACATTGAATTCTGTAATGAGAGGCCCAAAATTTGATAACAGTTGGATAACAGTATAGTGGTTCACAGAGTGATGTTTTGCAATATTGTCATCTAAGAATTAGGATAGAAATTTGTAGAACAATGCTGAGTTTTTGCAAAGCAATGAATTTGAAGAAAAATCATATCAAAATATTTTTTCAAGCAAATTTAAAGTTTTATGATATTATGTAAGGTTTTTCAGCTTGATGTCTTTTATGAAAATATTAACACAGAAATACATTAGATTCTTTTCATATTTCAGCCACTGATGGTCACCTAGGGAACACCAAGTTTTCATATTCCAAATGCCGTAAAAGTGGGATCTACCCAGATTGAAAAATTTTAAGATAGGTAATATTATGGCCAATTACATCAACAAACATAGATATCACATAGGAAAATGGATAAATTTACTTGGGACAGCTTGACGAACCATTCACTCAACCTCCATCCCATCCCACCACCACCTACCTCAGTCTCTCATCATTGATATTGTCTGATTTACCATTGAAATTGGAAATTGCAGTAGCTGAATCAGTCTGATTTACATAATGTTAGAGTGTGGTATATTGAGGGTGGTATATTGTTTGGGTGTAGTCCATTCATGAGAATTATATTAAGGAAATTTTTGGTCTTGAACTTAACCCCCTTATGATATGGGTTTCAGTGACTCATAGAACAATCTTCTTTTATAACAACAGATCCCTGGAAAATTAGTGTTGATCTATGAGGGCCCATTTACTACAGTATTTTATTTTTTCTTGTTTAGGTTTGCAAAGATTTTAGAGCCTGTTAGTGAGCTTTGGCCTATGGGTAAATAGCTGTTTTCTCTCATCTGTGCATATATGGGGAATATTGTAAGAGTTCAGTTTTGATAGCTCTTTTGCAGTATTGGTAGATTTTTTGACTGACTGACAATTGGTATTGTGACTGTCATGTTTCAGTTCCTTGCTTCCCCCTCTTCTTTTGTACTTTTTCCTTTTTGTATTTTACCATGGTGTTTTTTTAATACTTGACTGCTGTTTCCTGCATTAGTGAGATAGCACCAGGGGAAAAAAAAAAGAAAAGCCACATTTGGATACATTTATTCTCTAGCTGTCATGTGCAGTGCATGGAAACCACTGCCCACTATCCACAACCAGGCCTCACAGACCTTTTCTTGGTGTCATTCCAGCACATGCCCTGGTTTAGTTCATTGACAGCACATTGATCCCTCTCTACCACATTGTTTCAGTTCATTCTAATCTGTGCAAGCCTTTCAGCCTCCTGCATGTTTAGACCCTGCTCATTCAGTCCTTTTCACTCCATCCTTCCATCTCCAGTTTGATCTTTCCCATCTCCTTGTTCCCTCCACTTCTGATATATTTAACATCTTTGTCAACCTCTCTTTTCTTATTCTCGCCATATGTCCAAACCACTTCAGCACACCTGTTTCAGCTTTCTCAGCCACATTCTTTATTACCACATGTCTCTCTTACCCTTTTATTATTCACTTGATCAAACCACCTTGCACCACATATTGTCCTCAAAAATTTCATATTCAATACATCCACCCTCCTCCACTCTTCCTCATCTATAGCCCATGACTCATATCCATACAACATTGTTGTGACTACATTATCTAAAGACATACTCATTTTTGCTCACCAAGATACTGACCATTCTTTCCACACATTCTTCATTGCATCCAGAACCTTTGCCACCTTGCCCACCAAATGACATGCTTTTGCTTCTGTGGTTCCCTTTGCTGCCCTGTCCACTTACAGGTAACTAAAACACATCACTTCCTCCAGATTTTCTTCATTGAAACTCACACCCCAACTAACCTGTCCTTGTACTCTGCAAAACCTAATAACCTTGGTTTGTTCACATTTGCTCTCAAAATCCTCATTTCACATACTGTTCCAAACTCAGTCATCAGCTTCTGCAATTTCTCACTTGATTCTGCCACCAGTGCTGTGTCATCAGCAAACAGCAAGTGACTCTCTTCCCAGGCACTTCATACCCAACAAGAAATGCCAAAGGTATCAAACAGGGCTGGACCCACCCCCTCCTTTGTATATTCTAATTTCTAAAAGATACAACATAAAAAAGAGCCAGGCAAGGAGTGCACATCCTCCTTGAAAGCTTACACTTGGGTGTTAATGTGTGTGGATGTAACCAAGATGAGAAGAAAGGATAGTTAGGAAATATGTTTAAGAAAAGAGCCTGGATGCTCTGGCTCTGAGTGAAACAAAGCTCAAGGGTAAGGTAAAGGGGAAGAAGGTTTAGGATTGTCATAGGAATAAAGTCAGGGGTTGATATGAGAGCAAAAGCAAAGGAAGGAGTAGCACTACTGCTGAAGCAGGAGTTGTAGGTATGTATGAAAGAGTGGAAGAAAGTATGCTTCATCCTAATGTGGGTTAAAAATGAAAGAGGATTACAAAAGATGAATGATTGTTAGTGTTTATTCATCTGGCCATAAGATGTAAGTTGATAAGAGGCAAGTGTTTTGGGAGCAGCTGAGTTAGGGTGTCAACAGTTTTGATGCAAGAGACTGGCTATTAGTGATGGGTGACTTAAATATGAAGGTAAATGATGTAGCAGTAAAGGGTATAATCAGGGCATGGGGCATTTATTAAGGTGAATGTAAATGGTGAACAGCCTGTGGAGTTGTATGCTGAAAAGGGCTAGTGTTTGGGAATACCTGGTTTGAAAAGAGGGACGTACACAAGTATACATACGTGAGTTGGAAAGATGGTAAATGGGCATTATTGGATTGCACACTAATTGATAGGCATGCAGAAGAGAGACTCTAGGTTTTTCATATGTTGAGAGAGGCAGCTGATTGTCTGATCGTTATTACCTGATGGAGGCGAGAGTAAAGATTTGTAGAGGTTTTTGGAAAAGAGGAAACAGGAAGGGTGAGAAAAAGGTGGTGAAAGTAAGTGAGCTTGGAAAAGAGGCTTTTATGAAGAAATACCAAGAGAGATCGAGAAATGGATGAGGAAGGGAGATATGCAGGGAAGCAGTGTTAGCATGTGTGAGAGATACATGTGGCATGGATAAGGTGGGAGGTGGGTTAGTGAAAAAGTGTATTGAGTAGTAAGATGACAAAGTAAAGTTGCTTGTGAAAGAGAAACAAGAGGTACATGGGCAGCACTTACAGGAAGGAGTGAAAATTATTGGGAGATGTAGAAGAGAAAGTGGTAGAAAGTCAAGAGGAAGGAGCTGAGGTTGAAAAAGAGGGAAAATGAGAGTTGGGGTTAGCGAGTATCAGTAAACTACAGGAGAATAAGACGTTTTAGAAGAAGGTTAATAGTGTGAGAAAAACAAGAGAACAAATGGGAACATCATTGAAGGGGGCAAATAGAGAGATGGTAACAGGTAGTGATGAGATGAAGGGGAGATGGAGAGAGTATTATGAAGGATTGTTTAATGTGTTTGATTGTAGAGTGGCAGATATCAGGTGCTTGGGTTAGGGAGATATGTGAAATGAAAGATTCATGGAAAGTAGTTTGATGAAGACAGAAGTGTTGAAATCCTTGCATAAGATGAAATGTGGCAAGGTGGTTGGAGTGGATGGTATTCCAGTTGAATATATTAAGGGGTTGACTGTTGTTGGTTGTTTGGTTAGGATTTTCACTGTATGTATGGATCATGGTGAGGTTTTGGAGGATTGGCAGAATGCATATATAGTGCCATTGTCTAAAGGCAAGGGGGACAAAGGTGAGTGTTCAAACTATAATGGTATGTTTTTTCAGCGTATCAGGTTATTTGTACGAGAGAGTGATGATTAAAAATGGTGAAGGCATGTACATAGCATCAGACTGAGGAGGAACATTGTGGTTTAAGGAGTGGTAGAGTATGTATGGATCAAGTGTTGGCTATAAAGAATATGTGTGAAATATGCTTAGAGAAAGAGAAGGATTTGTATGTGGCATTCATGAATTTGAAGAAGGCATATGATAGGAATGATAAAGATGCCTTGAGGAAGGTCTTACAAACATATGGTTTAGGAGGAGAGCTGTTACAAGCAGTGCAAAGTTTTCATCAAGAGTGTAAGGCATGTGCATGAGTAGGAAGAAAATCCGTTTATGGATATGGTGTTGAGGGAGGTAAATGCATGAGTCTTGGAGAGAGAGTGTGTGCGAAGTCTGTTGGGGGTTACGGGGTCTGGGAAGTGATTCTGTTGTTGTTTGGTGATGAGACAACACTAATGGCAGATTCAAGTGAGAAACAGCAGAAGTTGGTGACTAAGTTAGGGAGAGTGTATGAAAGGAGGAAACTGAGAGTAAATGGAAGTAAAAGAAAGGTTATTAGGTTTAACGGAAAGACAGGTTAGTTTGGATGCGAGTTTGAATAGAGAAATTTGCCAGAATTTGAAGTGTTTTAGATATCTGGGATTGGACATAGCAGTAGATTGAATCATGGAATGAGAAATGAATCATAGGGTGGGTGAGAGGATGAAAGTTTTGGGAACATTGAGGAATGTGTGGAAAGAGAATTTATCTGGGATGGCAAAAATGGGTATATTTGAAGGTATAATAGGCCCAATGAAGTTTTATGTGCTGTAGATTAGGATGTGCAGAGGAAGGTAGATGTGTTGGAAATGAAAAGTTTAATGGCAGAATGTGAGGTGAGGTGTTTTGGTGGAGTTTGTAATAAAAGAGTATGAGAGAACTGTAGTAATAGGAAGAATGTAGCTGAGAGAACTTAAGAGGGTGTGCTGAAATGATTTGGAAATACAGAGAGAATGATTGAGGAAAGGTTGACAAAGAGGATATATGTCAGAAGTGGAGGGGACATTGAGAAGGAGGAGAACAAACTGAAGATAGAAAGATGGAGTGAAAAAGATTTTGATTGCTCGGAGCCTAAACTTGCAAGAGGGTGAAAGGCTTGCATGGAATAGAGTGATGTAGTATACAAGGGGCAACTTGTTGTCAATGGACTGACCTTGGGTGTGTGAAGCAGCCATTGAAAACTATGGAAAAGGGACTGGTTGTGGATAAGGGGTTGTGGTTTCGGTTCATTACACACAACAAGTAAAGAATGGATGTAAGTGAATGTGTCTATTCTTTGTCTGTTCCTTTCACTTCCTCACTAATGTGGGAAACAGTAAGCAAGTCTGAAAGAAAAAATCCCTTTCTTGCTCTCTATACATCTGGAAAAACGTTTCTTTGACCACTTTTGTGATGATGTCTACAATCTGTGACTTCTGAACTATTATGTAGTAAGGAGTAAGTAGGATTAGAACATCACCTCTGTGATGGTCTCTTATTGGCTAAAGATGGATGAAAAAAGCAGGCTGCTACTGTTATGGTTGGGGAATAGTGAATGATGAAGAAACTAATGTTTCCACACTAGAAACACTTAGGGTTAGAAGGTCTTAAGACTTTTTTTGTAAAAGAATGTCTTCAAGAATTACTTATGCTCATAGGACACCACCTCAGTGAGATAAGGATATTCAGTTTTCAGAACCTACATTTTTGAAATTTAGCAGAGGTATAGTTGCTGTTTGTTCCCTGTCTAAAAAAATAGTGCAGATGATAGACACAAATTTTCATTTGTCATATGATAAAACATACAGATTTAACATCAAATCTAGTAGCCTGCAAAAATATATACATGACTTGGGTATGGAGGGAGGACACTGCACAGTTCCTTTCTTGGGACTCGCATCATCCTTTGCAGTGTCAATGAATGATATTTTGTCGGGTTTAGATGAGCCAGCTGTCCTATTTGGACATACCAGGAGAATGTTTGGAGTGATTTTGAGTATAATACAGTATTAGAGGAAGACCAGACTTCCAAACAGAGTTAGAGGAAAATGTAAACTGGGGTATGACACTTTAAATCATTAGGTACATATTGGGTTGAAGTGGCTTTGACACACCAAGATTTGATTTAATGGTTAAGCGTTATGCCAAGGTTCAAATATAGTATCTTTGGTGACTAGGTTGAAATGGCTCTGGTTAAGATGACTCATTAGCCAGAATTTGTCATGCTGGGATTGACAACTTTTCTAATGCAGTTAAAACAGAAACATTTGAATATCATAATGTGTGAAACACTGGTTTAGACAAAGGATGAATTTTAAGAGCAGCAGAACCCTCAGCTTGCTGTCATTCTTAGAAAGTCAGCTCTCAGTATTGTAAAACTTATGGGTTAGGCTTTCAAGTCTTCTCAGAATTGGGTAATCCTGCCTTTTGCCAGACCTTGGGATTGTGCTTAAGGACCTCAGCTCTAAAATCATTGTTCTCACGAAAGGTGTTTGGCTTTATGCACTTCATCCACCCGTGTAAATGGGAATGGCTTCAGTGAATATAAATAAGAAAAAAAATGAGGTTATTCATTGCTGTCCTTTCTCTCTCGTTAATTTTCTTACTGTGAAAAAGTACATTCTGGTGCATTCTTGGCAAAGAAGCATAGAAGTTGATATCATCTTGAGGTAGAATTGAACAGTATGGTGGATCGTTAGGTACATTGTCCTACAGTACCAAACTGCTAGTGATGAATCATTTGTAATATGTTTTAGAATCCCATTAGAATGATTATGATTTACAATTTAAAATGATGTTTGGACAATATGTTTAAGTTGCAGCTGTAGCCTACCTTGTTTAGGCTTAGAAAAGTCTCTGACCTCAAGTTTCATTCTTTCCCACAATGAAAATACTCAGTTTTCAACTTCTTTTTCGTTTGGAGAACTGAAATCCAGCCAATTTCTATTTATGTGGTTTGAATCAAGGTCCTTGAATTATCCTCTGGACCATGGTTGAACAAGGAATTTTTTTTAGTTTTCACTCTGCCCTGCATGTTTACTGTTGTTAAAAAAAGTGTGATGTACAGTTTTCATTAGAATTGTGTGACTGAAGTACTGTCCTCCTTAACAAGCAGCTTGGTGCTGGAGGGAACCTGATGAGTGAGCAGTCTTCATACCAGTGTTAAGGTTTGTAATGAGATACCATTTTAGATAATGTACAGTACTACTAATGCATCATAGTTTTCTTCCACTTTTTTATGGGCAGGATGAATGCTGTTATGCATTGAGACAGTACCAGAAGTAACTAAAAAGTTAATGAAAAATGTTTATCAGCTTAGTGAATGAAAATCACAAAGCTCAATATAAACAAATAGGAGTACAAATAGATAACACCTATATATATAATGTGCTGAGAGGGGCAGTTGGTTGGATGTCTGATCATTACTGGGTGGAGGTAAGGAGGAATGTTTTTCAGAGGCTTTAGGAAAAGAGTAAAGATACGGATAGGAAAAGGATGGTGAAAATGAGTGACTTGGAAAAGAGGCTTGTGTGAAGAGGTACTAGGAAAAACTAAGTGTAGAATAGTAAAAGGCAAAATTAAGTAAATCTAGGAGAGTGGGTGAGGATTGGGAGGTATTAAGGGTAGTAGTGTGTACTTTTGCAAGAGAAGTGTGTCTGGCATGGAGGAGTTAGGTATCTAAGTAAGGGTAATGACTGGTGGGATGAGAAAGTTAAGTTGCTAGTGAAAGAGAAGAGAGATGTATAAGTGCTATTTGCAAGAAAGGAATGCTAGTGATTGGGAGATGTACAAGAGAAACTTGGCAGGAGGTCAAGAGGGAGGTGCATGGGTTGAAAATGAAGGCAAATGAGAGTCAGGTGAACAAGTATCAGCTTACTTTGGGAGAATATAAAAATTTTTGGAAGGAGGTAAATAGCATAAGACAGATAAGAGCATAAGACAGATAAGAGAATGGTTGGGAGTATTGGTTGAGTGCTAATATGGGAGTGGTAACAAGCAGAGATGAGATGAAGAGGATATGGAGTAAGTATTTTGGCGGTCTCTTGAAAGTTGCATGTGTTTGACGATAGGCATGGCAGATGGTTGGTGTTTTGGTTGTGAAGGTATGCAAAGCAAGAGAGTCATGGTAAATGATTTGGTGAAAAAAAGAAATGGTGAAAGCCTTGCATAAGATTAAGTGTGGCAAAGCTGAGGGACTGGATGGGATTGCAGGTGAATTTCTGTAGAAAGGGAGTGATTGTGTTGTTGATTGGTTAGGATTTCCAGTGTATGTATGGCTCATGGTGAGATACCTGAGGATTTTCCAAATGCCTGTTTAGTGCTGTTTTGTTAAGGCAAGGGGTAAGATAATGAATTTTTGAATTACAAAGATATAAGTGTGTTGCATGTACCTGTTAAGTTGTGTGGGAGAGTGGTGATTGAGAGGGCAGAGAAATGCACAGATCATTGGATTAGAAGGAACAGTTTGATGTCTAGAGTGGTAGAGGATGTGTGGACTAGTTATTTGCTGTGAAGAATGTTTGTGAGAAATGTGTGGAGAACAGAATCATGAGAAAGCAATGATAGGGTTGATAGATTTGCTTTGTGGAAGTGGTTATGAGTGCATGGTATTGAAGAAAGCTATTGGAAGCAATTTGGAGTTTTAACCAAGGAAAAAAAAGGGCACGTGTACGATTAGGAAGAGATGAGGGTGAGTGGTTCTAGATGAAAATGTTCTGTGGCAGGGGTTGTATGATGTTGCCATGGGTGTTTGATCTGATAATGGATGGGGTTGTGAGGGTGGTGAATGTGAGGGTTTTGGGGAGGGTCAGGTCTGAACTCTGTCAAGGGCAGGGGGACTTAGGAGAAGAGTCAGTTTCTTTTTGCAGATAACAAGGTGCTGGTGACATATATCAGAGAGAAACTACAGAAGCTGATATCAGAATAGGAGAATGTGAAAAAAAGTTGAGAGTAAATGGGAATGAAAGCAAGGTTATTAGGTTTAGCAATGGAGAGACACAAGCTATTTGAAATGTGTGTTTGAATGAAGAGAACTTGGAGGAAGTGAATTGTTTCAGATAACTGGGAATGGACATAGCAGCAAGTGGGACCAAGGAAGCTGAAGTGAGCAAAGGTCCTGGGCATATTGAGGAATATGTAGAAAAAGAAGTCATTCACTGTCTATGAAGGTAAAACATTCAAATTTCAAAGGTTTCCAAAATTCAAATTTAAAATAACCTCCATGTGTTTCCCACTTATGTCAGCTTTGGTTGTGCACGCCCCTTCAGTTCAAATCATTCAATATATAATCGTTGAAATTATTCATGTTATTTTTTTTTTATTTATTTATTTATTTTTATTTTTTTTTTTTTTTTTTAAAATTTTAATAAATCATCACCATTGCTTCTTCCAGATGATCCTCAGTAAACCTTCACCATTGCTTCAACCAGGTAATGATCAAACATCCCACCAGCTGCCTCTTTCAGCAAATTCACATACAAGTGTCTGTCTTTAGCACATCTATCAGTTTGTATGTAATCCAATAATTCCCTCTTACCATTATTCCTACTTAACCATTTATACTTATGTATATGTATTTATTATTTGTTTATTATATTTGACCGCCATTTCCCATGTCAGTGAGGTAACGCCAGGAAACAGACTAAGAAAGAACCATCCACTCGTATACACACATATGTACATACACGTACATGTATGCACAATACATACATATACATATATACATACATATACATATACATGTATATACACATATACACAAGTACATATTCATACTTGCTCACCTCCATCCATTCCTGGAGCCACCCAGCCCCACAGGAAACAGCATTGCTACCCTCTGGATCAGCAAGGTAGCTTCACGAAAAAGAGGATAAAGGGCCACATCCACTCACACTCAGTCTCTAGCTGTCATGTTTAATGCACCGAAACCATACCATTCCCTACTTGAGTGAGACAGTGCCAGAAACAGATGAAGGAAGGCCATATCTGCTCATATCCATTCTCTTGCTGTCATATGTGATGCATCAAAACCACAGCTTCCTATCCACATCCAGGCCCCACAGACCTTTCTGTGGTTCACTCTGGATACTTCACATACCGTGGTTCAGTCCATTGATAGTACGTCAACCCCAGTAAACCCCATAGTTCAAATTCATTCCATCTTTGCCTGCTTTTCACCCTCATGCATTTTCAGGTTACGATAGCTCAAATTTTTTTTCACTCCATCCTTCCATATCCAGTTTGGTCTTCCCGTTCTCATTGGTCCCCCCAATTCTGGCAAATATATCCTCTTTGTCAACCTTTTCTCACTCATTCTCTCCTTATGTCCAAACCATTTCAGCACACTTTTCTCTTCTTTCAGCCACACCATTTTTAGTACCACATATCTCTTTTACCCTTTCATTACTTACTTAGTCAAACCACCTCATTCCATAAATTGTCCTGAAACATTTAATTTCCAACACATCCACCCTCGTCCTCACAGCTTTACCTATAGCCAATGCCTTACATCCATATATGGATTTTTTTTTTTTTTTTTTTTTTTTTTTTTAAGGCTCCAGTCACGGACAAAAGTCTACATCAAGGCCGGGCCCTAATTGAAATATA
>JAYMFT010205072.1:0-11607 GCA_038088735.1 Panulirus argus | reverse complement strand
AAAACTCTATGAACTCCTACTGAAGTGCGATTTAACCTTCATTACTGCCATCACGAACTAGTGTGATTTTCATCTCTACACACACACACACACACACACATATATATATATATATATTAAACTAATGAATGGACTGTCCTCAAACAACGTTTTTCCTTGTTTTTCACCAGTCTGTTAGTTTTTTGATGCTCTCACGGAAAATCTAAAGAAGTATTTAACGTCCAAAATACCACACAAAACAGCGAGACCTTACTTCAGCCTGGGCAGGGTGGATGTGTATTATGGAAGTCAACGTTAGGATATACACTGACTGTTATAACTTAAGCGAAGCAGAAATTTGAAAATTTTAACAATTACACACTTTTCAGGTTGATCTGGGCAACACACACTCAGCGGTTCGGGTCGGATAGTGACGGACGGGTAAATTTAATCATATTATATAATCTTTATTTGTGTTTATATGGATAACGGAAAAGTGAGGACTGGAAAGAGAATTTGAATCCTGATGCATATGGTTAATCAGAGAAAACTCTCCTCTGGTTGCTAGGTGCTGGAGAGTAATGTAGGTGATCTGGATGGATTTAAAATTCCAAGCTCCTAATCAATCCTAAGCCGCCTTTGTTCATCGCAACAGATATTATGTACTGTAGTAGTTCCTACAGCTACTTACATACAAGTGCAAATATCGTAAGATGGCGTCCTACAATTCTTGTAATAGATGTAACCTTGTATTGTTGTGGATGGCAAATGTCAACAGTAGACGAAAGCTTTGCGGGACAATGTGGGCGTCTCTCGCGGTGTTTGTCTGTCTGGACACATGATAATGTTTAAGTTCGTTCCTTCAGTTATCTACACATGACAGCCCTTGGAGACGTAATTTATTCTATAAAAGAATACCGCAACGTATTCTGGCTGATGTAATGTTTAACACATGAAGGATGTCAGCACACGCACACAGTTTGATGACGTCAGTAGTGAAGCTCTTCGAAATATGCAGGGATAGAACAGCCAGGGGCCATAACACGAGATTAAGCAAATCTTGTCAGAAAAGATTCAGAGAAGTGCAATGATGGTGTAAGATAACCGACTTATAAGGTAATGAATGTGGACAACTTATACATAAGTTTAAAAAGTATGATGGAGAGAGTTCAAGAGATAGGGGTTTGGGAGGTACGAGTGTAGAATTCCCTCCCGTGCAGTGCTGATGGGTAATTTACACACACGCACATACACACGAGTGCAGCGCTTAGCGTTGCAATCCACAAGTCTAACAGACCGAGTTCGAATTCCAGACAGGGCACCCGCCTCACAACCAGCTTAGCAGTTCATTCTTCCCTTCGGATTTGGTCGGTGATTGTGCACCTTGCATAAGATGGGGGTTTGTTAAGTGTGTCTGTTTATATTTAGTGAGACATGGTACATTTACAAGGTTAAGAGACAGGACAACACCAGCATAAAATTCCCTTACCGGTTGTCACAGACATGGGAAGAGTAACCCTACATACAATATACAACTCTCGAAAGGGGTTATGATACGTTAAACCAAGTGATGGTAATCAAGCCAATAACCAGGATGATAGAGGGGCAGCGAGAGAGAGACGCCCTGTTCGTCGACGAAGTTCTAAAACTGGAAGAGATTTGGTGCTGGTAAATTGACTGGCAATGTCTGGAATCACGCGATGGATGAGAAACGTGGGTGCTTAGGTCTTTATACTGTGTCCAGAAAAACTTCTTGCATCAACACATGACTGAAAACACGAGTCGGAGGATTTCATGCACCGTCAATACTAGAATTCTTTCTCAAAATCCTGGGAACTGGAACACATCAGCTAAAGTACATCATTTTGAAGAAACGATAATGCAGCGTTTATCTGAGAATGTGGTTAAGAGGAAGTAGAATAGGTGTCAGAGAGGAACTCGAAAGAGGAGTGACAAAGGTAGAGACATCGCAGCTGGAACGGGATGGGATAGAAAATGAGAATCCAAGACTGCGCAAGACGACTCCTTCAGTTCGGTATCTTATCCTCACGTTAGGGCAATTCCAGGGAACCATTGGCTCCCTCCCGTGCACACAACGGGACGGCCTCACCTCGGGTACATGATCGGAGATGATGTTCTCAGCTGTATACCACCTTCGTGCTCAAGCCCCCGACCCTACTCTCCTCCCAGCGTACCGTCGTCTGGTGCCTCTGAAATTGCTTCCTCTCGGATTAAGGCAATAGGAAGTTTTAGCTCCAGTTTTATCCCTGTGTTTCACCCTCAAACTTTAAAAGCACTTCTTTACATCTTTCCCCACAAGCTTCTTTCTTGATTTCATATCATGGCCTCTGATTGTTCTATCCTCACATCTTCCGAAGAACCGTTCACTTTCTGCATCATCAGGTTGGCTTAAAAACTTAAAAGCTGTGATCGGGTCACTCCATACTCACATTTCTTCCATAATGGACAAATCCAGGGTCCTCTAACCTTCTCAAAGTCTTCATTTCAGTACCACTTTTGTTGCCCTCCTATGCTAGCTCTTTATGCCTTTGTGCCTTTAAGTGCGATGACCAAACGTGAGACTCATATTCTAGTTTGGACCTATTGTAAGATGTGAACAACGTGATGATTATTTCATTCATATACTTGAATGCTATTCTAATATTTACCATATACAGTGTGTCGCCTTTGCTATTCTTCAAACTGACAATGTATTCATGTGCGTGTGTTACTACACTCTAGACATCAGAACAGTCAGGTTGCTCACTGTACGACAGCTAATCACCTACACCTTAAAGGTCAGTTCAAAAGCCAGGCCATCATATCCAAAGATAAAGACTGACCAGCAACGATCTCGATTCACTCTATAGAGACCTTGAACTGAAATAACTCTGTGCAAGTCTAAGACAGATCATGTACTTTTAAAGGTACAAAATATATTGACTATGATACAGAGTCAGTCCTGATAAACAGTTCGGCCTAACAAAACAAAATGCATCATGACCTTATCATAATGTCCATGAAGCTTATGATGAATACTGTCGCCTTACACGCGACACTGATTGATGTGCCAGTTACCGAACTCGAAGAATCCAGAGCCAAGCCTCACAACAGTATGTCACGGTCGTGTGATAGGTGATGGATCAGTTGGGGCGGGTGGCAGTATATATATATTGGGGTGTGACTGATGGCCAGAATGTTATGACAGAACAAAAATGCAAATTTTTATGCGAATCAATAAAACCAGTAAATGTATTTCAGTGCTTTAGAATACGTAACAAATACTTACATAAAAAGGTCTTTCTTTCACTTTCATTTATTCTATTCTCTATCAAATCAATTTTAGTAAGAATAAATGAAAATATGAAAAAGGATTTAACTGAGACACATTCATATCATCTTGAGGAAGGGAATGTTGGCTACAGAATCTAGGTTTAGTACAACACACGGAGACAAACTTTCTCATACAGTATTATCTGAAGCGAATATGGGAAGCAAGGAATTCCACGAACACTATAATTCTTAAGACAAAAGATCAACCATGAAAAAACTCTGTTGTCTAGAAATCGTTCCAGGGGTGGATGTAGAGAGTCACGGACACCTATCGTGTAGAGGAAGGAAGGTCAGACTGGAAACGTGGATCGCGTCTTATACAACATATTCATCGAGTCGAGTCGCTATATGTTAGGTCTGTTAACATGGCGTACATTGCCTACAACTGTTCTCTCGTTGATTAAGGTGCACCTTTGCTTTCTCTAGCGCGCGATTAAAGGCTTCAAAGATACAAAATGAGTCTACGGGAATCATTCTCGGCTGCGCAAGAACAAGAAAGATTCTTTAAAGCTGAGCAGATAACTCGGTCTTCCTCGTGTCGGGGACAGACTTAATGAAGCCAATCTTCTTATTAGGATTGGGATGTTCGGAGCACGACAATCCTTCCAGGCTTTCTACCGAGATGGGAGACATCAAGTCTACATAGGTTACTAACTACAACTACTGCTGCTGAGCTCAGAATGTACGGTATTCGTGAAGCTTACCATGTGAGGCTACCTTGCCACATTACGATTCACTCCTTTGGCCAAAATTTTTCGCAGATCTTAACCTGAGTTGAGGTTGAGAGCCAGATATGATGCCTTTAGTCATGTGACGCCATCGCCGCTGAACATGGTCTCTCACAATCGTACTGTACACAGATGGGTCCCTTCAACAAACCATTGGTGTTGTTAGAAGTAATGTTGTTGTATCACAAACTTATGACTTGAATGTGGAATGGAGAATCAGAATCAATATTTGGGTAGCCATACACACTCCAGACTGATCTGTTTACTCTTCATATTGCCCTAAAATCTGTCTGTATGTACAAAAAAGATCGTCTGATTGTATGTGGCTGTCTCTCTTCACCAGCTGCATTAAAACTCCCTTCACCCCGATTGTGTCTGAAGTACGACACAGGTATAGCAAAATTACCCTTGTTGGAGTCAGAGAGCAATTTCTCAGGCTTTCCCACACATATCAGGTCCAGACTGCTTGATGATACGACTGACGTATTAACATAAGCTCACAACACGGGGAATGTTATTGACTATATGACCTGGGTCTGCCCACTGAGTAGCCGTAAAACTATAATCTAATTAGAGCAAAATCTTTTGGACGTAAGACGAAGTGGAATCAACACAGACAGACCCATTCAAGAAGATTCATATATTCTGATATTCTCTTGCTGAGGCTGGGCGATAGATACTCATGTGAGTAAACTGCCAGCCGAGTCACTCACACGCTCTGCGACATCACGGATTTGACTAATGAAAAATTACAACATTCAGAGATGATTAATACAGCATTGTTCTACCTTAGATAAATGAAAAGTACCCCTAGTTTTGCCTGTTCTAAACATTTCAGTTCTCGTACGATTTGATCAACGTTGCGCAGCCTAAGTAAACAGTTCACTCGTTATGTAACTTGTTCATTCATTGTCGCCCAGTCCTTGTATAGATAGTCCGCTTGTTATGCAACATGTAACCTAATCACTAAGGCCGCAGTTCCTGGACCTGCTTGCTCGTAACATCCTCTTCCGCGTCCCTACCCACAGTACGGTGCTGGGATGTACAGCAAACTCGCGAACTCTCGCGGCAAAAAAAGCAAAATCGCTACAGGATATGACGAAATCAAGTACAATGCGAGGTCAATAGGTCACTCTTGCCTGTTCGACGTGATGTAAGGGCGTGGTTAAGGGTCAACAGACTGTTAAGCTTTGACCTCTTGGCCCTCTGGGTCAAACGGAGGAACTTATGAGATGGATGAGAATGTAGGGACATAATGAGGGTGAGAGGCGTGAGTGAACGGGTGGGGTTGAGTCGGAGTGAGAGGCAGGGTGTGAGGGGCGGGGTGAGAGTCGAGGGTGAGAGGCGGTGAAGGAGGTGGGGGTGAGATACGGGGGTGACAGGAGGAGGTGAGAGACAAGGGTGAGAGGTTGGGGAGAGGCTGGAGTGAGATGAGGGGGGTTAGAGAGAGGCTGGGGAGAGAGACGGGTATGGAATGCTGAGGTGAGAGGTGGGAGGGAGAGGCTTGGGTGAGAGAGGGAGATATACTGGGGTTAGGGGGGTCCGTTAAGAGATGGGGTGAGAGATTGGGTGAAAGGAGAGGATGAGGGGCAGGGGTGAGAGGTGTAGGTGAGACGCTGGGGTGAAAGACAGGGGTGGGGAGAAAGGCGGGGTTGAGAGGCGGGGGTGAGAGGTTTGGGGTGAGAGGCGAGGGTGGGGTGTGGTGGGGAGAGGCTGGCGGGGCCGGGCAGTGAGTGATCCACCAGACATGGCCGCATTCCCTCGCTCCCCGTGGGCGCCTGATGACTACACCACACCACTCTCTCCACCACTCTCCCCAACACTTTCTCCAACACTCTCCCCAACACTCTTCCCAACACTCTCCAACACTCTCCCCACCACCCTCTCCACCACTCTCTCCATCATTCTCTCCACCACTCTCCCCACCACCCTCTCCACCACTCTCTCCATCATTCTCTCCACCACTCTCCCCAACACTCTCCCAACACTTTCTCCAACACTCCACCACTCTCTCGAACACTCTCCCCACCACTCTTCAACACTCTCCAACATTCTCTCCATCACTTCCTCCACCACTCTCCCCACCATTCTTCAACACTCCACACCACTCTCCCCAACATATTCTCCATCACTCTCCCCTCCACTCTCTCCATCACTCTCTCCAACACTCTTCCCACCACTCTTTACTCTCCCCACCATTCCCCATCACTCTCTCCAACACTCTCCCCAAAACTCTCCATCACTTTCCCCACCACTCTCTCCAACACTCCCCACCACTCTCTCTACTCTCCCCACCACTCTCCATCATTCTCTCCAACACTTCCACCAGTCTCTCCATCACTCTCCCAACCCTTGTCCCTCCTCCACTCTCACCGCCAATGTCTTTCCCATGGTCTTTCTATCACTGCTTCTCCCTCGCTAACCCATCAATACCTCCTCCTCCCTTTCCCTACCGAACTGCCTCTCCCTCGGTCTCTCCACAACTACCTCTGCACTACTCTCCCCACAACAGCCTCTCCCTCGCTCTCCCTGACATCGTCTCTCTCTTGATCTCTCCACTACTTTTTCTCCCTCGGTCTCTCCATCACTGCCACTCCCTTGGTCTCTCCAGTACTCTCTTTTCCCTCATCCTCTCCACTAAAATCTCTCCCTCGGTCTCTCTACCACAGTCTTCCCTTCTTGACCTGTCTCTGCATCCCTGGCTCGGGCACTCTCCACCACCACCGCCACAGTTTACCACCTTACATTACCTTGACACGCGCCTCGTCCTGGTGACCCGGCCATCATCTTCACTATACACCAGCTTGCTGTCCAATGTCTCCAGGAGGAACGCATCACACACACCACCTGGCGATCGTAAGGAAGTTCAAATATCAGAAGTCTCGTCAGGTTAACAAATGATTAGACTAACATCAAATGACGTTAGATGCAAGTTGAAGGTAAACTGAAACAACAATATACAGACTTTCTCCATTGTCAGTAAACGATTCTTAAAGCATGGCTCTAAAAAATCGTTCATGTTTGACAAATCTTCTTGATTTCTTTTATGAAATTATCAACATGTATGATGGAAGTAAAGCAGGTGATGTCATCCATTTAGACCTCAAAATGCATTGAATAAGGTTCCATATCAAAGGTTATTGGCTAAAATATAGGAAATTGGCTGACTGGCCGTAAACAAAGAGTAATAATTAATGGTTAAGCCTCAGAATGGTTAGACGTAACAAGTGGTGTGCTACAGGGATTAATCTTGGGACCGGTTCTCTTTCTCATGTACATTAACGGCATTGATAATGGGCTTAACTGTAAGATCTCTAAATTCGCAGATGATACTAAGTTAAGGAAATGAATCCGCAACAGAAACTGGACGTGTGCAACTTTGAATTGACGTAAAGAAACTGATAGACTGGGCTAACAGGTGACAATTAATTTTAATACTGATGCGTGCAAAGTTTTATACATCGGAAGTGAATGTGAAAAGGCAAGCTAAAATATGAAATCTATTGAGCTGTAAAAGTTAATGAGGAGAAGGACTTTGGTGAAATATTCTCTGGCAACCTAAAGCCAAGTGAGCAGTGCACAGAAGTACTAAAAAGAGCGAACAAAATTCTTGAATTCAGAGGAAGGATTTTCGAATATCAAGTCCCGGGAAATTATTCTCACTCTTTACAATTCACCGGTGCGTCCCTATTTTGAGTATTGCGTTCATTTTTGGTTACAGTACTTGGGGAAAATCATAGACAGAATGGAGAGAGGACAGAGGCTTACGAGCTACCAGGGTGATACCCGACCTGAGAAACAAATCTTGCGAGAGCCGGCTAAACGAATCAAGTCTATTTAGTTTAGAAAAGAAAAAGTTGAGAGGTGATCCAATATTCAGAATCATGAGAGGCTTTGATGAAATCTATCTAATGAGATTCATAAGGACAGATTCGTCCGATTCGCTCGTAGTAATGATTATAAAGTAGTAGACAAATGCTTTACCTCAATGGCCGAAATACTTTTTCTTCAAACAGGATTGTTAACAGGGAACGATTTACTAACTAGAGTGGTTGAAAGCGGTACCACAGAAAGGTTTAAACATAGACTTGATAAATATTTTGCCTCAATTCCAAGACTGACATTATTTGCGCCTCTTTAGCTACATGAAATGCTTACACATCTTCCTCCTTAAAAAATCTCTATGTCCTTCTGCTCTTACCACACTAATCCATAAGATTCTGTTGTCTTCCATCACCACAAACAGCCTCGTTAGGACCCAATGGTCAGCTGCTGCTGTTTGAATTGAGTTGCTGTTGTATTCATTTATCGTAGTCATCTGTTGCATAGGCGGCAGGTGAAGTAACGATGCAAACTTCACTAGAGATGTTGAACAAGGAGGTTCAACGCGCCGGACTTCTCTGGTTCAACTGCACTAACAGATGATAAGATTCACATGCGGTGCCTAGCCGGGCTAAGGCTGTTAGAGCTTTAGGTTCCAAGAGCGTTGAAAATTCACGAATTATTAGGTGCCACCGGACTCCGCCCGCGTCGTGAGGACGCGAGCGAGCTCTTTACTTCCGATGGACGACGTTGCGTCATTGTCGATAGGATGGGAGACTTACTGCGTCGCTGAAGACCATCTTGCTCCAGTGGAGCCCACCTTACCCTGCTCTCTCGTGGAGCGCAGCCTCGAGGTTGAAGGAGCCCTTGATTATCATCATCATCATCATAATGACAAAAATAATAATGATAATAATGATGAAAATGGTAATAACTATAATAATGATGATGATGATAATAGTAATGATACAGTAATCAAATGAGGCACACTTAAGGAGCGGCTGCTTGAGAGGCGTCAAGAGCCAGGCTGACAGGGCACAATTCAGGCGCTTTCTCGAGCATGAAAACATATTGGTCGTTTGTGTGTGTGTGAAGTTCCTAAATCCAGCAGACGGGCCAGCTAACACCACACTATGGCTGCCATATCTCTCTTTCAGAATGATTACACGGACTTGTCTCTTCTGCTTTGGACAGCGAGGACGTTGAGTCTGGCGATACAATTTTACCAGACGAGAATTTACATTTTGTTTTCTTTCTTAATGGAAATAGTTTTAACAGCAGTTTAAAACTGGTCATGACCGATGTTTGTGGCTGGCGCTGTAGTATGAGGGAGGGACCTCTTCCTCCTCCTCCGTGTCAGCAGCCAGACGACACACACACGTATAAACAGGTGGGACACATTGTGCTGTACATGTGAAAGGTTAAAGAAGACGCTAGACCAGTCAGTAGGGAGGAGGCACAACACGGGGCCGACACAAGCCTACGTCAGGTGATCATGTTTTCAGCTCCTGACGGGGAACAGACAGGGGAGCAACGTGGCTGGTCAGCCCCAAGTCAGATGGTCATGTTACCGGCTCCTCCTGACGGAGACCAGACAGGCAGGGAGGAGCGCTGCTGACCAACTCGTCAGCTGCTCGGGTTATCGCCTCCTCCTGAAGAAACGACAGTTGACATTTCTTCTCTCGTTACGTCAGTGTCCTTCCTCCGTCTCGCCCATCTCCTTTCCGTCAGTATCTCCGTGTATCAGTATCACTGTTCGTGGGTCATGCAGACGACAACAAAGATCGCGACGCTGCATGTGATCCTCTTCTGCATTCGTCCCCTCACAGCCTGGCGGGTGCCCTGCCCAGCGGCATCAGGCCGGGCTGGCTCATGCATAACCCCTCCCTGTCTTTACCTCCCTCCCTGTGTCGTCGCTTACCCCCTCCCCTGTTATCTCTCGTCCCTTTGCTTCATCATCCTCCCACATTTCTCCCTCCCACCCACGCACCACATTCCGTCCTCACACACCCTCCCTCCCTCCGTACCCCCCACAGCGTTGGTGTTGTCGCCCTGGGAACTGCATTCATGTGAATACCCAACAAGACTGCTTCATCCGACTGAAGATACACGCTGTATGTCCTCTGCTCTCCTCCTGCTGAGTAGATGCAGAAGTGGTAAACAGTGGAAGGTAGTAGTAGCAGAAGAGGAAGTGTGGTAATTGCAGTAATAAACGCAATGATACAACAATTGGGAGAAGGAGCACAGATGTAGTAGTAGTAGTAGTAGTAGTAGTAGTAGTAGTAGTATCATCAGTCGCTTTAGTAGAAACAGAAAAGTAAATGTGGTCCTTCACAATAACACAAGCTCTTCATAAGCATTCACCTTACACACTAAATTGAGTCTGTATGAGACGAGGAGTACCTGTGCTCACACCTTAGCCTCACCCACAACATGTCTCTACCTCACTTAACTCCAAAATCATTCCACTGGTAACCTCAAGTGAAGTACCCCAAGCCTCACAGTTCTCAGTCACATCGTGGTCTATATCTTCCCCTTGCACCTTCAGCTACACTAATCTATGTCTTCTTCACCAACCAATCTGCACTGCGTACCTTCTCCACGGACGGACCATCTTTGGAAGCTTTACTCTTTAAGTTTCCGTATGAAGATTTTTGCTTCACATCACATGATTATTCTGTGTATTTAATAGTCACTGCCTCTGTTATCCTAATTTCAGCTATACTAAATAAGTTATCCGTTAACCATGCCGGTCTTATTTTGTCACATCTGGAACTAAAGAATGACTAATGTTTCACATCCGGGGATTAATCACAAGATTTGCCCCATCATGCAAGTGTCTTACGCATTCTGAAGCTACTCTTTGTTTTTTGTCATTCACGAAATCTTTCACTACGTCTCCAGTCCTTTCACCCCTGCATGACACACCACAGCTTCAGAGCTTGCATGACTTATGTACCCCTTAACATTTCGGCTTCCTCACTTACCATCCTTACCAAATACTCAAGCACCTCAGCAGCCTATAATTTTCTTCCATTCAGACTCCTGCGAGTTCTGTGTGACTAAATATTCCTTTCAAAACGCGAGGCTCTTGCTGCTTTTGCTCGCATTTACTTTCAGCGTCGTCGTCTTCGTCCTCCTCCTACACACACACACACTCACACAGACGTCAGAGCTGCCCTCCTCTGTACCCAGCTCCTCCTCTGACTCAGCCAACGGGCACCGTAACGTGTAAGTGTACAGTAACCACGGCAGTGTGCTGCACCAGAGTCCTGGAGTAGTACACCAGTACACCTCACTCGCCTTCCCTGGGTCTGACCCCTCTCGCTTTACTCCCATATATATATATATAAACATTAGGCGACCACATTGACATCACACAACACAACCTTGAAGCTCTCCCACAATTACTTCATGGCCCTCGCTCCTACCACACTTACTTCATGTCACTCACTTATACCACTACTTTATCCTCACGCATGCATTACTTCAACTACGAGAGCCCCTGACAGCATATAAGTATTCCATGCGCAATACCTACACAAGTCCTTTCCCGTTAACATTATCATTATCTATCTATCTATCTATCTATATCTATGTCTATCTATCTATCTATCTATATCTATGTCTATCTATCTATCTATCTATCTATCTATCTATCTATATCTATGTCTATCTATCTATCTATCTATCTATCTATCTATCTATCTATCTATCTATCTATCTATATATATATATATATATA
>JAYMFT010205061.1:0-11607 GCA_038088735.1 Panulirus argus | reverse complement strand
ATATGACACTATCTTTCCTGGGACATCTTGAACATTTTAAACAGCTTTTCAAGTACGTCTACACACTTTTTTGGCACGTACTGTGAAACTTCATCAGGACCTCGAGCCTTATATTCAAAAGGCCTTATTTCACTTATTTTCTTTCAAAAAACCTTTTCCAAGTTCATGAAATATAAAGATTTGTATTGCCCATTTATTATTCATATTCAAACAATATGAAAAGAAAGTTCTAAACTCATGGTGATCCTTACCTAGAAATTTCCTTAACTATGACATAATTTTGCCATTAAACAGGTAAGTTAAATATTCTTATGTATTGTGCATAAGCAAGAATATGTGTGCCTGTAAACTGAATTCCAGCAACCCACATGTGGATAAAAGCAGAAATCAAGAACAGCAACCTATGCCTATGAGAGGAACCTGACAGCCACTGTAGTGCCAGCTCACAGTAGCACTGTCACTAACGCTCCCAATACTCAGGCAGTAGTATCCCATAATCTGTGGTTGCCAGTCCCCACCCACTACCTGTGAAAAAGTACAGTTAAGTCATGAAGACTTTTTCTAGGCATCAGCTTCATCTCAGCTCTTTACTTTATACCCAACAGAATTAAGTTCCCATATCTATACCAACCCTGCATATATATAGTGTCTTAACCTTAGGTATGCAAAAACAAACACACACATCAGGTGTTCATTTGTTGACCAGTCCCAAAGGGAAGACAAACAGCTAATAAGCCAGAAGCTGCCCTGTCCAGGAGTCAATTATCTGCTGCTGTGTTTACAATACTCTTCCAGTTTCTGTATGTCTCCTTTCTTATACTATACACTATTTGCTTGTATTCTTATACTGTACCATTTGAGTTTCCCGCTCTCTTAGACTTTATAGATACTGATAACTGGCGTGTTGCCCATATCTTTGCCACAGCACATCACAAAGCTCCTTCACTTTCTGACATCTCTAACAGAACCATTCCTCCCTCTTCCTCAACCTTCCCTCTGTATTTGTGCCTTCACTGTAAATTTCACCGAATCTTCCACAACAGTGTGCTGATTCCTAGTTACTAAAGTCTATCTTACCAGTTTATGTTATTAAAAACTGCTGAGTTTTCTGTGTTTTCCTCAATTATATCTCCTCTTTGAGTCTGGTCTTAGCTCTTTTAACATCTTCATTTACTACATAAGCAAATTGAAGCATCAAATGATCACTTTTTCCAACTCGTGTACTAAATATCATGCAGTGTACGAGTTTGTGATTACTATTTGTGTGTTACGGGGAGACACTTTTACACTCGTGTTACCCATTCTCTTAAACACGTAAATATGTACCATGTTTTTACTCCTATGTATGCATGCAGGCACTTGCACACCCTAACTTAATCCAGAAATCCATTTTTTGCCCAGCCCTGAGGGGAAGATGAACACCTGGGTTGGTTGTAGGCTGACTGCTATGCCCAAAATTCAAACCCATGTGGGTGTGACCCTGGGCTGATTAAATGGAGACTCGTGGTCAGTACTGCTAACCCATGTGTATGTATGTCAGATTGTCTAATCATACAGCAAAGGGAGTTCTACACTCATGGAACCACATTTCTTTAACTTTAACATACAGTTCTTCGAACTCTTGTGTAGTCGGAAACCACAATTTCATCTATTTGCCTATTCCATGCATCCACTAATTTGATACTATCAAAGTACTTCTTTACATCTTTGTGTGTGTGTGTGTGTGTGTAATTGTATTTTCCAGAAATGTCAAAACTGTTACAGTACTTTCATTCCACTATGAAGAGAACCTTAATGAACAGTTAAAGTATATAGTTTATATTACCTGAGGTATGTACAGGCTCATGTGGTGTGTCAGATGTAGCACATTACAGCTATCTGAAAAGAAAAATTTAATTTAAGTGTAGTGTATTTCAAAAAAAAAGAAAAGTGTTCAAATCTTTAGGATAAAAAAAAAACACTCCCATATACTTAGTATGGGAATAAAGATTGGAAATTTGGGTACCCAACCCTATCTCTAAGGAAAGGGCAAGGATGCCTTAATCCCTAATGCATACTAGTTAACCCAACCATCCATTGATCTCTAACAGAATTAAAGGTAAAAGCCATAACCATCCCAGTGATACATAATTATGTTATCACTGCATAAGGCTAACAGTGGTGTTACCAGGTATAACCTTCATAAGGTTACAGCAAAAGAGAAAAGTTACCTTTCATGAAGCTGTATCATTGGGAGTACAGCTACATCAAAGAACTCACTCCACAGTCCTTATTTCCTTACTACTGAAAGTAACAGAGCCTATGGCTGCATGAGCATTTAAAAAGAGGTCCTGAGTAATACCAGGACTCTTTCATGCACATTGGTCCTGAGATAATTATGGATGAAAGAGCATGTCAGAAACTGATATGCAGCATCTAAGTACATGACAAAATGCCAATAAAAAAATGATCATAAAAAAAACCTACCGATTCCCCACAAAATACCTAAAGTATATAGTACTATCTACAAAGTCCATTAATTTTGACTCAATGCAATCTTTAATAAAATGCAGATAAGGAAAGCTTTTATATCAAGAGTGAAAACACTGTACTGAGAAAATAAACTTGAAACCACATAAAAAAAAAGTCCAACCTATAGAGCTGCATACTGTTTCAGAAAAACCTTTGAGAATCCTTAGGAGCAAAGTGAGTGACATTTTAGAATCAAACAATCTACAAAAACCAGGACTGCAAGGTTTTAAGTCTGAAAGATTTTGCCTCTCTAAATCGCTTTATGCTAAGATTGTTGAGGTTCCTGAGACTAACAAAATGCTGATATTGACATACAGAGACTTTGCAAGAGCATTTTATAAATGTGACGATGGTGTCATAGCACATAAGTGGGATTAACCAGAAAAACTGGAGGATGGATGTACAACTTTTTAGCTAACAGATCACAACACATGGTTGTGAACCAGGCCATTTCCAGTGCCACCAAGGAATTTTACTTGCACTCCACCTGTTCATAATCATATCTTATATAGGTATGAAAAAAAATGTTTCAAATCGTCCTACTACAAAACGTTTGAAATTCTCATCAGCAGTGGCGGCTACAATCAGACATAAATGAAGTCCTCTGGGCCACTGACATCATCCTTTTCAATAGTTATAAGTTTCAACTCCTCCAGTTGGGGAAAAATGAAGAAATCAAGAACAGTATAGAATACCAGACAAAAAAAAAAAATCATATCTCAAGTGAAAAATTAAAATGTCTGACAACCTTAACTTCAATGAACATTAAGAAAGGAAGAGCCTTCTCCTAGAAGGATGGTGGGCTGGATCATGCAGAATTTCACATGGGAGAAAAAACCAATGAGGACATTCCTCAGGGCACTAATTCTCTCATAAACAGAGTTCTGGTGTGTGCTAACATCACCCTAATAGATCATCCTAGGCCCATACTGACACAGTAAAGGAACTGAAATACTAATAACAGCTGAAACCACTATGGCTGTAGTCTTTCAATCTCAGGTGGAAGAGGTATATCAACAAATATCCTTAAAATTATGTAAATATAAAATAGCGTTATTTACTCTTATCTATACATGAATATACATACAAAATATGTATATAAACACATTAACATTTACCAAATAAACTCGCCAACATAATGCACCATGTGTGTAATTACCTATTTGATCTGTAGGAGAGGGGGAATTCTACAAATAGATCTTAAAATTTATCATCAAAGTAAAAAGAGACCCTATCTAGACTTTAGGGGCATGTTCTACATTTGCGTGCCAATCTCTCGTGTATGTTTTTGCGCACTTGTATCCCCATCTCTTGTGTGTGTATGTTCAACGAAGACAGGTTTTATCTTTAAACAATAAGTTAGTTATCTCATATCTGAAAACTTTTATATTTGCACCTATTCACTGGCACAAACATCCTTTCAGTTCTGTGATTTTTCCCCCAATCCATAGTACCTATTACTTGGTCAAGGTTTAAAATTCTCATCCAAAGGACGTGTCAATGGATTGCAAACAAGTCAAAGAGTGTCGGGTGAGAGTTTAGAGTACGGTGGAGTCGAGTGTGTGTGTGTTTGTGAGTGTATAGTGAGTGGGGGTGGGAGACGAATGATCAGGCTCCTCCCCACGGCACCCCCAACATCACCATCACCACCTGTCCTTTTCCCTACAAACAATGACATTCCTAGATTCATATGAAAATATTTTGGTATGTTTTCGCAAGATTAAGAAGGACTGACGCACAATTCCAACCTTCAATATACGAAGAACTTAACGCGAAACGAGCAAGAAAAAGTTGGAAGCCACCATCCTTCCCTTCGACGCTTGACAGCCATTGGCCCACAGCCAAAAACAAGAACCTTGAATCCTTTAACACACTTAACACAACTATAAGGAGGTACAGCTTCTGATTTGTTTCCAGCGACATCGAAAAAACTATTTTCTTTCATTTAAGCTACGAAACGCGACAAGAATCAACTCACCAAAGGCCAAAAGTGGCTGATGAAGTAGGAATCAAACTCCAGCCATTGACATCTGTAGGTTGTGCTGCCGACTCCACCGATACCCGTCCGTCCCCACCACCCAGCGCCGGTGCCACGTCAACACATCCATTGTCCCCTGTTTTACACCACTGAAGTTGAAAAATGCATTTATACACCATGAATGAAGGATGAGAAAGTTAACAAAATGAGTGTGAGATATGGTGAAAGCATGTATTATATCGTTATATGAAAAATGAATGCAGTCAGTCTGTGACTATTGGCATTCTTTCCCAGCACCCAACACTGCGCTGTGTATGCCAGATTTTGCTATATTCATATATTACAAATAAAAGAATTTATTTCTATTACTAATGCAGCTGTATTCAGCATTTGATTCTATGTAAAGCCGTAAATTATCCTTTATAACAATACACTAGTAAATTTTTTTCTTAGCAAAAACTAGAAGATAGCCAGGATTGTTTCATGCACATATTCTTCAAAATCACCTCTAAATTCCATTTCATGTCAGTGGAAATACTATTCTGTTTTATACTTTGTACTTTCATATGAAAGAAATGAACACAAGATGATCCTCGCCATAGAATCAGTTAAGTAATAAATGGTGCTACATGGCAACTCTCTCTCATCACTGCCTTGTATCACATCTCCCCACACACTCTACTTACCCCTTCATCTCTATGCCGCCATGAAGAGTATATTATATATTAGCTAACCTTTAACAAAGTTTAAGGAACAATACTCATGATTGGAAATAGAAAATCTATGCTTTCTTAGCTAAATGCTGGATATTGTTGTTAACAACCTACTCCATACCACCTGTGGAGCGTTGACAAATGTTAGTCCTAATTTATTGAGGGGCTATGAAAAAACTTCATATCCTTACTATGGTGTCAACTAACAGTGTTCAGAAGGAGTTCTTGTTTGTAGCTGGACAGCCCTTTCTTTAAGCAGTGTGCCTGCATGGTTAACCATGTCAAATACATTAATTCTCTCTCTCTCTTATCTTCATCTCGGAGCAAGGAAGCTTGGGTTCCTTGGAATGAAACGGTCCCCGACAACGCTGTACTCTTTTCGTCCAAATGACGGTGATGTGACCCTATTGTAGGTAACTTCTTGATAATAGTGTTAACATTGGTTGATGGAGTCCTCTTAAAAGACAAACAGACAGACAGACAGACAGACAGACACACACACACACACACACACACACACACACACACACACACATACACACACACACACAGGCCTCCTCTAGTGGATAGTATTACTGACCATGAGTCAGCACGGGTTGGCCTAGGGCCGGTCCTTCAGGGTCATTAATTGGATACCTAGCTTAGGCAGGGGTGTGTATGTGCATACATGCATAGAAGTAAAGGCATGGTGCATATATGCAAGGCTAAGAGACGGGGTCTCATGAGTAAAACTCCTGCCTCATACAGTACAAATAGGTTATTACACACTCACAATTAGTGCATAGTGTTTAGCATTAGTGACCATCATCCAGTACGGGCCCTCCGGGTGTAAGATTCGTATGGGATCGAATCTTGTGCGTAGCAGCAGCCCACACCCAACTCAGGTGTTCATCCTCCCCTTGGGGAACCTGGCTTAAGCAGGGGTGTGAATGTATGTATACTCACACAGGAGTAAAAACATTGGGGTATATATAAACAGGGTTAAAAAAGGGGAAATACGAGTGTAAAACGCTCTCTTCGGAACACGCATGATAAGTACACCCGACTAATGACGTTACATAAACATTGCAAAGACCCGACTAATGACGTTACATATAAACATAAAGAGACAGGACTACACGATTGTAAAACCCTCCTCTTAAAATACAACTAGTCATCACATTACAAAGGTATTTGTAAACCTGACTCTTACAGGCAGAAAGGTTACAGGAAGAGGGAAAAACAAAGGAAAGGAAAAGAATTCCACAGCTTCGTTCTTCAAGGAACTGAGGTAGCGTGAACGGTCAAACCTCGTGTGGCTGGGTTTCGACACCTAAACTATGGGAACTTGTATCCAACATTCGGTCCAAGTCCGACTGGTTACAGTATACCCTGACAGCTCACGAGAGATATGGCCGAAATATTATTTATAGAGGGAATCCAACAACACAACGCCCAGGAAGATGTTGTTGAGCTGTGGGAACTGGAAAACAAAATTTTTGATATCACGCTGGCAAAGATAGAGGCGGAGGAAAAGCCACCTTACAGATATGCGCATGAGAAGTACTCCGTACTATGATGAATAAGACCACGACATATGCTTTCCCACTGCGAGACGATCCACTGGTCAAATCAAAAGTGGGTATATGTTCAGCATGAGAAAAAGTGAGGACTGGATTTAAAGGGGAAAAGAAGTAAGTGCAAGAATGTAGACTGGAATCATCGTCGTCGGAGTAAGGTTAAAGCTAGTCAGTTCAACAATAGAGGAAGTAAGATGGTGCAGGATTGGAAAGAATCCCGAAAAAACAGCACTGCTGGCTTAATAAGGGTGAAGTCGCTCCATTAACGACCACAGAGAACAGTGGAAAGCGGAAAAGCCAAACGAAGCATGCTCACAGAGCAAAGACGTAGGCCTCACCCTGTCATATACTCTAGAGACATAATGAGCCATGAAAAAAGATTTACCAAAATCCATGACAGAGGAGAGCCGGGGGTGAACATTTGTTTAATCCTATTTTTATTCGTCGTTTCCCGACATAACAACAAAAGCGGACGAAGAGCGGCCTTGTTCGCTGACATCCGCTCTCTGCTGTTATGAGTAATACACCAAAACCAGAGCCCCCTATGCAGAACCAGGTCCCACAGACAGGGCCTTTGAGAGGAGTTTTATCACGGGGTACAAAGTTTCTTTCGGGCTCCTTTCCTTTCTCCATTAACCTGTTTTTATCCACTACGGTTTTATTCCATGAGCTGTAAGGCCAAAAAGGGTATGGAAGCTGAAAGAGGGGTGGAATGGAGCTCTCTATTGATTTTCTGCATTCTCTGAGATCCCAAGAAATTCCCGGACCCTCTTTTGGACCCCCGGGCCCGGGTGCGATGTACCTCCTGCACCCACTTCTCACGGGCCCTGCCCACAGACCTCTCTGTGGTTTACCCTGACTGCCTCCTATGCCTTAGCTCAGCCCACTGACAGAACAAATGCTTCCTGGTGTACCACATCACCATATTTCGCTCTAATCTATGCACACCTCACACTCTCCTGCATGTTCAGGCCCCGAACGCTCAAATGCCTCCTTCTCACTTCATCTTTCCACCTCCTGTTTCTCTATTTTCCTTGCTCCCTCCACTTCCGACAAGTATAATTATCCTCTTAAGTCATCCTCTCCTCACTTATTTCGCCTTTTGTCCAAACCATTTCAGCACATCCTTTTCAGCTTACTCATACATGACTTTTCATGCCATCAAACTTCCTCACGCCACATCGTCCTCAAACATTTCATTTCCAGCGCACCAATCTTGCTTGTATTTCTTTTTCTTTTATCAAGGCTCTACGCTATACATGCATCCATACACCACCATAAACATCATCAAACATCATCCATCTTTACGGCAGCACACAGAAAAGTAAAAAGTCGTGTAATAGTACAGAAAACTCCCTCGGTAATTTCACACACACACACACACACACAAAGCTACGTGCTTACACATATACACGAAAATATACAACACAACCGAACATAACGGACACAACAAGGGTTATAGGCTTAGGGTTACGGATAGTAGGAGACAGAGGGCACTGGGGTCCGGACTGAAGAGGGATGTGGTGGGGACGATGACCCGCACAGAGTGGTTCGTGAACCAGCAGCATAGGGGGGTGAAGGTTTGAGAGTTGTGTCCCAGTGTGTGATCTCCTCACAATATCTCACAATTTGCTTCCAGCTGCTGAAGGAAGCAAGAGGATGGAGATATATTAGATGCAACGGAATTTTCCCCAAACTGGGGCGCAGATCGCGTTCGGTAGGGCGTAAATTTAGCTTTCTGCCCAGTTACAGAATATCCCACAGAGAAGCAATAGAATTAATCGCAAGTACAGTCATATAGTTCTTGAACGTTCCTGTAGCCTATTTTTCTCTGCCTCTCTGAATTAATGTTTAGCACCCAATACCGTTCCAGCTTTTGTAAGATGTGTACCCATTTTTGGTTTCTCTCGCTGGCTTCAGTTTGCAAAGTGTTGACTTTTCTGTCATCATATTCATTTTGATTGGTTAGTGTTGATGGTATCGTTCTGACTGGCTGGTTGGTACGTGCATTTTCTCCACTGGTAGGCTGTTTGAGGTTTTAGGCCTATTAACTGCCAAGGTCATTAAGGCCGACAGCTTCAAGCGACGACATCCACCAACCGAACATACCTCCAAGTGATAAAAATATTCTAAGGCCACATACACTCACTATGTATATGTGGTCCTCATCCAGTATGAATTACATCAGTATGGAATAATGTATTTCTTTATTTAAATAGCAACGGAATAGACGAGCAAGCACAGGCGCAAGTTCAGAGGCACAGTCTTCCCGTACACGGGGATGGATGCCATAAGGACCATCAATAAGTCTTGCTAGTGTCCTGAGAAAGAAGCGCTTTTCGGACATTCCGAAAAGAGGTTACAGGGAGGGGCAAAGTATGGGTAAGAGGAGCACCTTGGCGTAATGTTAGTTATCCAAAGTTGAGTAAGAGGAGAAACGGGAACCAAAGAGAGTTGCTTTGTGCAAGGGAGAGACAGCTACAGTACCGTCAGGACGGATAAGTGAAGGAAAGGTAGAGCGACAGAAGCTGTTAGCAATAAACTTAGCGAAAGACCAGAGAGACCTATCAGTATTAACGAAGAGAGGTTATCGCACTTCCTTTCAATAAAAGAACACTTTGCTTCACGGATAACATGCTTGCAATGATTACGGGTAGTGATAAATGCTGAATGGGATTCGGATTGGGGTTTGGAGATAGGAGAGTTTTTCCAAGCCCAGTACACCTAATCCCTTGCCTGCATGGCTTCAAAACAGGAATTATTGAATCAAGGATTGGAAAAAGAGGTCATTTTGGAAGAAGAGGGGATAAATGCTTTAATTTAATTTCATTTGACGAAGACAGAAGCATCACCACATAGGAGGCAGTAATCTAACCAAGGAAAGTCAGAAAAGAAGTCTCGTAAGTTATTCCAGCCAGTTTTGTTGAGGTGCCAATATTTACGCTTAGAAAGGGCTACTAGGAAGGGAGGTGCCGTTAAAATAGACACATTTATGAGTGTGGTCAGATGAGCCAACTAGGGGCGAGTCTGTGCAGTTACAGCGGGATGGATTAGAGGTGAAAAACAGATCCAGAATATTAGAAGAATGGACAACAGTGGTCAGGAATAAGGGTTGGGAGGGAGAATATTTGCTCTGTATAACTGGGAATGGAGAACGTGAGGGTTTCAATACCCTCACCATTCATGTGCTTTTCCTTTTGTTTGTAGTATGAACGTATGGTATTAGACTTGACGCTTTGTGTATATATTATGAATGTTTTTATGTGTATTGTATATTCCTGTATGATCTTTGATCCTCTACATTCATGTTTCTCTTTTATATATGGATGAGCATAAGACGAATTCTCTGTGAGCAATAAAGTATTACTATTATTATTATTGTTATTACTATTATTATTATTCCCTATGGTAAACGTTCAAATCCTCTAAGCAGAGGATCTCGCTGTGTGGGTGAGAGGATGCCACAGTTTAGATAGTCGAAGAAAACTATAAATTTGCAGAATTAGGGGAGCAATAGGCGCAAAATAGAAGTTTCGTGGTTGGGAGACAGACTTGAAGTCACACAACTTCAAAGTTTTGGGGACTCAGGGTCTTCGAGGTGTGCAACAGGTGTGTTGTTTAGAATATTGCACAGGCCCCACCTCTGAACCGGAATCGTGAGTGGAGGAAAACGGGCTAGCGAGAACATTACACAGCTGTTTGTTAGAGAGACGTTAGATATTTAGGAGAGGTACTAGACAAATGGTGTTCAACAGAAGAGATTAGTCTACATTGACTACCTTATTCTGGAACCTTCTTGCGGGAAAGGAAGTGTAGCACAAATAGTGGTACATATTTGTAACTTACTCCGAAAAAACAGCATATCATATTTTGGTCAAGACTTTACGATAACCATACTTTTACATCGTCCCGGTTCAATGTCATGCCCCCCCCCTACGCGCCAGTGTCGGTAAGTGTATCCTTTGCAAATGCTGGCCTAGGAATTAATCACAGGATGTCAGGCAACGGAGGCCCGCAGTGGCACCCACCACCTGCTCCTCACAGTGTTAGTCCATACCCCAGAGGGAGCGCTTCTACGGTCTGGCTCTGCTTGCAATCTCATGCTCCAAATGAGCGGTTTCTCGTACGAACAGCGAGTGGCATAGACTTTTCAAGCAAATTTTGCATGAGTGAGAACAACGAGGAAAATGAGAGCATTATGGCAAAGGGTGCTGTTGGTCCGTCAGGACCGCAGGGTCGTCACTAACACCGTCAGTGGTAAGGTTCATCCACAGCATTACCATTCACCAGGTACCTATGTGTTTTATATTTTCTACCCAAAGGATATTCGTGCTTTAAAATGGTATAATATCCATGGCGATGATGTCGTCAAGAATATTTGTATGAGATGGGAAATGAAGCCCTCAAATAAGATACACCTATCCACACACACACACACACACACATTACAATTAAGGTTCGTAATTACCATTAATTCAACGCTATCGGGAACATTATTACTCAGACATACCCATGTTTGCCCTAGCAAATGCTGATTTCTCATTCCACACACTCCTTAATGCTCCCAGGGCCTTAACTCCCCTCTCCTCCTCATGATTCACTCTAGTTACTTGGTTCCATCAACTGCCAAGTCCAATCCCGGGTACCTAAACCACTCTACCTCCAGATTTTCCGCATTCAGACTTACCGAGTCTCAAACCATCCTCTCATCTCTCTGCTTCATCTTATTACTTTACTTTTGTTCACAAAACACTCAACTTTTTTGTTTGTATATATATATATATATATATATATATATATATATATATATATTATCCCTGGGGATAGGGGAGAAAGAATACTTCCC
>JAYMFT010205050.1:0-11607 GCA_038088735.1 Panulirus argus | reverse complement strand
AAAAAAAAAAAAAAAAAAAAAAATATATATATATATATATATATATATATATATATATATATATATATATATATATACATAATTTTTTTCCAAAAAAGATTAGTGGATACATATCAAAATTATCAAATACATTTTCAATTTAATGGAGGTATACATATCAACTGTATCAAGTATTCCATTACCAAATTCAAAATGATCTGTTCATAAAGTATCCCTCAGGGTTAACTAAAGCTTGCAAACTCTACAATTCTTTCTTTCCTAATATGATGACATAATTTTTTTCCCAAAAATAAGACTGACAAATATATATCAACTAAAACAAATACATTTTCAGAGAATCTGATGGAGGTATACATATCAACTATATCAAGTATCCCATTACCAGATTCAAAATGGTCTGTTTATAAAATATCTATCCCAAGGAGCACTCTTATTGTGTGTGCTGCCAGCATTTAGGTTTACTCTGTCAAATCGAGGAAGAAATCATATTAAACTTTTGAACAAGACAACAAACACAATGATGAGCAGACAGTCTTTGCTTTTGGTTATGTGTCTTCATCAGCAAGAAAGACAACCATACTAGTGTTAGCTCGGAAAAAATGTGGAAAGGCAGATGTACTGAACTGTTTCAGAAAGATTTCATTTTGCCTAAGACCATCACATTTCCTTTGGATATAGGACTGCTTCACCTCATGGGTAAAAGACCGACCTAGATTACATGTGGGGGGGAAAAAAAACATGCCTACTACCCAGGTACTTTGTCTAAATGGTTTAAAAAATATTAATTCCTTTTAGAAGGAATTCATGTAACACATGCTTTGATGCGAGTGATAAATAGATATACTTGGTCGGCAGCCACCAACCAGGGAGGTATATTACCAGTACTACCTGCATGGGTATCAGGAGGGTTAGTGATGGCAGCATAGTGAGCCAGCACTTCAATGATTGTCAATCTGTTCTCCTCTAACCCACATAACTGTCAACAAACATACAATCTCTACTTGTTACACCTGACAACACTTAACTTACACAAGTCATTCTATATAATCATATTTTTCCAGTAGTGAGCAGTAAGAGCTATGCACTAGCCCTGCCTTTTGGCAAAATGGTTGGAGCAATAGACAGAAGCAGTAAGTCAGGAGTATTAGGTGGAGTAGTGGGTAGGAACATTAGGCAGGAGCATTTGGTAAAAGTATTAGGCTAGAACATTAGGTAGAAGCAGTCGTTAAGAACATTACATAGTAGCCTCTGGAAACACTGTGCTAGAGTTGCCCCCTACCAATGGCCTGTAAAGAGTGAGGCACTAAGGGCTAAAAAGTGGCACTTGAGTTCATTAGTTATGGAGACTCTTTTGCCATGGCCACTTCTTTTAGGGAGTTCCTGGAGGGAACTGACATCAGAGATATCGATATATAGACAGCTTTGAAGAGTGTCATCCTACTCGGAGTTCAACTGTAATACTAAGGTGTTGCTGTTTCAAATGATTTATATCTTAAGGAAATGGAGTAAAAGATGGCAAACTAGATTTTTTTTTTTTTTTTTTTTTTTGTAAAGTACATTTATTAGGGAAACATCAGAAACATAACAATACACTCAATTTTGTTTATGCCCTTTCAGTTCATTGAACTGTGCTACCTGTATCCTCTACAATTTCAAAAGGATATGAAAATGAAGTACCTAAGCTTACTTCTGAATAAAACATTAATTCATACCATACTGTTCATACAGAAGACTCTGCAGTTGTGTGAGAGAGAGTATGTCCTGCTGTGCACTACTGCTGCTAGATGTTGAAGCAGATGGAGAAGAATCACAATCAACCTGGGGGGAAAAAAACAATTTTCGAATAACAGACCCTTAATCCCTACATTCTGAAAACCAAAAATATCCGCTTCAAACAATCATTTACAGAAAAAAAATTTCATTTACAAAAACCTAACTTCCCTAGCAAATTATTAGATATATTACAAGAAATACAAGGCTGGTGAGCTTTCCCTTTTAAGAATGGTTGCAGTCTTCTAAAACAACTTGGTCATCCCACTACTCACTACCCTTTCTCAACTGCCAACCTCCCACCTTCTGCATACCATATATTCCATTTGCACATGCCAGAACTGCTTCCCTAAACACCTCCAATTCTCATCCACTCCCCTAGCCTTGTTTATCCTCACCTTCTGCCATTCCTCACTCAGTCTCTCCATGTATCTCTTCACACATGCCAATTTTCCAAGCACACTTACTTTTATCACCCTCTTCTCACACATATTATTTCCTACTTTCTAAAAGCACCTACAAATCTTCACCCTCACCTCCATTAAGTAATGACCAATATCCCACTAGATGCAACTCGCAGAAGATTCACATTCATGAGTCTCTCTTGTGCATGTATATCAATTAGTTTTTAATGCCTGCTTACCCTCTTTCCTTCTCAAAGCATACTTTTGCATGTCCCTCTTTTTAAACAAAGTATTCCCAAACACCAATCTTTTTCAGCACACAACTCTACAAGCTGTTCAACATTTCTATTCACCTTACTGAATATCAGCAGTAAATAGCTCTTCGTGAGATGCAAAGACTGAACATAGGTTACTACACGGAGCGAGGCAAGGAACTTGTTAGAAAGAAAATGAAGAATTGCTTTTGTTTAGTGTTGGGGTAGTGAATAGCTGTAATTAACAGTGACAAAACTAAATTCTAGCAGTATATGAGAGTCTAAAAGCTACTTCATTATACAGGAAATTCAAGAGATGTATCCCAAACCAAAAATCATAACATTCTATCCCTACACTGTCCAAAAAAAAAAATAATTACAGATGGGCAATTACACATAGACAGGTCTCCCTGGTATTACATATCACTGTCACTTACCACACAGAGTTTGAGCCATAAATAATCATCTGTGGTAGCTGCAATATCAGAATGATCTTCATGTGGGTCACAGCGGCTCAGTACACAGTAAACAGCACGCTGCAAAACAAAAGATCTTCAGTTACACGTAAAAAACAATAATCACTGCCTTATCAAAAAAAAACTTTCTTCAACAAATATTTCTTTTTAGTAACTGCATATTTCCATTACATTAATAAAATATCTTCACCATTTTGTCGCAGGAAAAGAAATAATAGCTAATAATCCATAAAGCCTTTTAACTATGTTTCTATACATCATACTGAATGGCATTCTAATATAATGGCAAAATGGATGCTATCTTCAGTACCTTGAAAGGGTCAGGTGAATTCTTAACATCCCTTTTATAAGACATCCTCAATTTTTTCTCCATGTCTGGTGGCAAACGACCTGAATCACTCTTCTCATACTGTTCAAGAGCTGTCACAATTTCTACTACTGATGCAGAACTGTAGAGAAAACAGCAATTAATAAAAATACTTGTTCTAATAGACATAACTTAAGCTCTATACCAGTTATTGTTCGAAAGATCAAAATTTTATATCTACTTCCTAACAGAAATAAAATATCATATAAATCCATCTCATACATAACTATAAAATACTAAGAACCAAATAAGTCTCAAATACTAGGAGACTTGCAATAGGTCACTCATACAATAGGTTACTCAAGCAGTCTTCTATCTATCTATCTATATCTCTGATACCCATTCCCTTTGGGAACTCCCTCGAAGAGCTGGCCACAGCAACTGAGTCTCCATAACTGATGAACTCCAGATCCCGCTTCTTATCCTTTAGACCCTTACCTTTAACAGGTCACCGGCAGAGGGAAACTAGTGCAGTGTTTTCAGTGGCTCCTACCTAAAGTTCCTTCCAAAAGCTCCTACCTAATGTATCTAACTAGTGTCTAACTAATGATCATGCCTAATGTTCCAACCTAATACTTCCACTTGACACTTCTAGATAATGTTCCTACCAACTATTTCTAACTAATGTTTCTACCTAATGCTCTCGTCCAATGTTCCTACCGACTACTTCTATCTATTGCTCCTACCATTCTGCCAAAAGGCAGGGCTAGTGCATAGCACTCTCCACTGGAACATCTTGAGTTACGAAGAATGAATCGTGTGAGTTAAGTGTTGTCGAGAGATATATGTTTGACAGAGATTTCATGTTTGTGGACAGAATGTTAGCAGTCCACATGTGGGTGAGATAGAAAGACAAGACAGCCATCTGGGTCGAACAAGTGCAATTTGACAACTACTGTAGTGCTGGCTCACTACACAGCCGTCACTAACCCTCCCAATACCCAAGTGGGTAGTACCAGTAATATACCTCCCTGGTCTGTGGCTGCCTAGCCAATACTATCTACAGTCTTACTCTAAAGATTTCATAAAAGTCATTAAATTTTGATACATAACAACAAATATGCAATGCATGAACTGTTTATATTGAACACTAGATGGCGCAAATACAGTACCTATTTTCTGCGACAGCTTGGCATGCAGCCTTGCTTCCTCCAGCTCTCATGCAGCAGAAGATGAGTGGCCACACAGGTACACTTTGAGCTTGGCCATCCTCTAGATTGGATACATCTTGAGGTGGTAAAACTACCTCTAAATATCCACGTACTAGAGGTACCAGACCTGGCACTCCACCTAACTGTGCACGCTCAAGGTGGGAGTACACCATACGTTTCATGTGGTTGGCATAACTAAGGAGGAGGAAGAGAATAAATGTATTAAAGAATCTAGAAAGCAAGAAATGGTAAATTCCATAAACTGGCTATCTATAAATGGAGAAAAGTTTTCATTACATAATTATATAATCTTTTTTAGTAAAACATGCATTTAACCTTTTCCAAATTCTTATTCTTATAACTTAAGGATAATTCTAAAATAAAAAACTTCAAGAGAATCTCAACAAAATCAATATCATTCCAGATTCCTCAGCATTAAAAACTGTGAATATGAATAAATAGCTCCATAAACTTAAATGGAAAAACATAAATTTTATCTAAATAACCCAAAATATATTTCTTAAGATAGAAAACGTGTTAAGTGTGACTGAAAGTAAATATAAATTTTGAGTCATACGGCCTCATCTTTGAAACTAGCTATTGTGAGTTGAAGATGCTAGTGTTCCTCTATGATACATAAAAAATCTAAATTACCTATGCAACACTGGCATCACCAACACTTACAAATGCATGCTAGTTATTAGCCAGGAGTTATCACAGGTTTTCAGTCTGTCAAAATTATGTCTATTATATCTATGTATCTATAAATCTATATAGGCAAAATTACAAATTTACTGCCACAAAAATAATGAAAAACATGTATTAACATTAACAGCAGAAAACCAGTTTAAGAGCAGGTTGGCGAGGGAGGTCTTACAGCAAGGGAGAAGTCTATGGTATTCTAGGGTAAACCACCAAATAGTCTGTAGGACTTGGTTGTTGATGGTAGAAGCTAGCTTCAGCACATTATTTTTCAGGTATGCATTTAACTTAATAAACAAGGATTATCTGTATTGCAAAACAAGTCAAACAGAAGGAAATAAAGTATAAATACTACAAAACATTGGATAAGTCAGAGTTGAAGAAAAATGAAAAACAGGAACAAAAGAGATAAAAGTAACAAGACTGTAGAGAGATTCATAAGTGATAGATAGCAATGGCTGGAGGAGAGATGGCTGGGGGGCGACTTTTAAAATATTTCAATAGATAATGCATGTTTTATGATATAAATTAGAACATAAACATTAAAGAAGTACATAAGATATCAAATAAAAATGAAAATGAAAGCATATAAAATCCATGAATCATAAGCTCAAATCAACACTCACCACCTCATCAACGTTACAGGAGACTTGCACAGAGAAGCTGATATTTATGGATTTGTTGAGGGTTTACCTACTGGAGCATGTCTACATATGCCTTACCACTATCAATATCAGATGTATGCACTGCACTGTACTACCTAAAATCATTCATTTTTTTCATACTTTCTCACTGTTTTCTATCTCAGTGGGATAGCACCAGGGGCAGACAAACAGAACAGCCTCACTTACTCACATCCAATCCCTAAGTTAGTTACCCTTGTCTGGCCCGCAGACAGATCATCATCTCCAAATACCACATCACTTCTATTAACTCTAACCCAAGCATACCTCTCAATATCCTGGATGGTACACCTATCACACCTCCAAAGTTTCTTTCACTGCATTCCTCCATATCTTTTTCAGTCTCTCCTTTCCCTTGCTCTCTCTAATTCTAATGTGTAATGTGTATATACTCTTAGTCTCTCTTTACTCATCCCTTCCATATATCTGAACCATATGAGCACACCCTGGTCAGCTCTCTCTGCCAAACTATGCTTACTACCTAACACAATTCTCTCTTACACTCTCATTCATTACATGATCAACCTGTCTTACAATACAAATTAGTTCCTGGGCATTTAATTTCCAACACATTAACATTCTTCCCTTCTTTTCCATTCAGGGCCCAAGAGTCACATCCATAGAGAACCACTGTGACTACCTTGCCCTCAAATATAACCATCTTTGTCCACACACAGAATCCTCTATGCATCCAGGACTTTAACCCCCTTATCATCCTAAGACATTTCAGTTTCATCCACTGCCATGTCCACAGTCAGGTACCTAAAGCACACCATTTTCCTTCTGATTCTCCTTATTCAAAGTCACACTTAAACAATTCTGTCTCATCCACTTGCAACATTTCCATACTTTTGTTCACATTAACTCTCAAATTCCTCCAATTAAATATTCTCCTCAACTCAAACACTAGATCTGGAGCTGCTCTCCTAAGAATGTCAACAGAGCAATGTCACATGCACACAGCAACATATGCACCATCCGAAATATTCAAGACACTGATATATAAAAGTGAAATAGTAACGGGCATATGATCAAGATGAAAAGAGCAAAGATCAAAGAATAAGAAACAAAAATAATGGGCATATGATCAAGATAAAAAGAGCAAAGATCAAAGAATAAGAAACAAAAATATAGTAATTAAGACGAGTCTATCCATCTATCAATCTATATCTCTGACACCTGTTCTAACCGGAACTCCCTCTAGGGGGTAGCCATGGCAATAGAATCTCCATAACTAGTGAACTCCAGTGCCGCTTCTTAGCCTTTACTGCCTCACCCTTAACAGGCCACTGGCAGAGGACACCTCTAGTGCAGTGTTTGCAGAGGCTCCAACCTAATGTTCTAACTGACAACTTCTATAAGATGAGTCATCTTTCTTTTCAATATTCTACACCCAAAATACTTTTCCATGGTGCATCTTGCATTTTAATCTATTTTTTAACTATTAACATACAAAGATCATCAAACAACATATCTCACTGCCTTTCAATTACCTGATTGAAGTTATTAATGTCTACAGTGCATACTAATAAAGATTCACACTCACGATTTTTCTAGATGACTGCGAGCCTGCTTTACAAGAGCAGCCTGAACCCTGGGAGAAGCCCGTGCCTGAGCTGCATCACCACCTATACTCACTGGCACTTCACTTAAGCACTGCACTAGAGCCCATAAATCTGTTATAACCTGTTGGGAAAAGTACTGTAAACATCTCAGGAAATGTTTCATCAAGAACAATGAGAGAGAGAGAGAGAGAGAGAGAGAGAGAGAGAGAGAGAGAGAGAGAGAGAGAGAGTGTGTGTGTGTGTGTGTGTGTGTGCACATGTGCATGGGAGAAGGGGTCATTATGTGAGGAATGAATGTAGAGCCGAGGTTTTTACTTAATGCATGAATAAAAATAATTTTCACATTCAGAAAAAATGCAGTGATCACCTTCAGTTCAAAAATTCCAAATACTCAATAAAATGATAAAGGTAAGTTGTATTTTTCTTATTTCTTCTCTACAATGTTCTCTTCAATAGGTTCTTATCCAATGCCTGGATTAATAGTCAACTACATATTCTGAAATATGGTCTGAATGGCCATGCGAATTTGAGTGTTTTGTGCATATAGTTACAATAATGGGGTGTATTTAAATAAAGGTGAAACAGTATAATCTAATCGAAAATGCACAAATCATTGCAATACCCGTAAACTATTATTTGCATGGCAGTAAGAATGTGAAAATAAAACTACCTTCATAGCCTTCAATGGCTACCCTGACTCCTACCTACAGTACTTTACTTTTATTATCTAAAAATATGGCTTTGATAACTCCATGGACAAGGCAGCAAATGGAACATGGAAGCAAAACAGAGTCATAGGATGGTTGAGGGGGGTGAAGGTTCTGAGAGGACTGAAGAATGTGTGGAAAGAGAGATCATTATTTGGGAGGGCAAAAATGGGTATGTTTAAAGGTATAGTAGATCCAACATTATCATATGGATGCAAGGAATGGACTATAGATAAGACTGTGCAAGGGAGGATGGGTGTGTTGGAAATGAAATGAATGAGAGCAATATGTGGTGTGAGATGATTTGATTAAATAAGTAATGATAGGGTAAGAAAGATATGGTAATAAAAAGAGTGTAGTTGAGAGAGCTGAGGAGGGTGTGCTGAAATGGTTTGGACACATAGAGAGAATGAGTGAGAAACAATTGATAAAGAGGATTTATGTTTCAGAACTGGAGGGTACAAGGGACCAACTTGGAAATGGAAGGATGAAGTGAAAATGATTCTGAGTGATCAGAGACTGAACATGCACAAAAGTGAAAGGCATGCACGGGATGGAGTGAACTGGAACAATATGGTATACCGGGGTTGCGCACTGTCAATGGACTGACCCAGGGCATGTGAAGCATCCAGGGTAAACCATAGAGAGGTCTGTGGGGCCTAGCTGTGGAGAGGGGGCTGTGGTTATGGTGCATTACACATGATAGCTTGAGAATGGATGTGATGTTCCTGGAGCTACCTCACTAACACAGGAAATGGCAATCAAGTGTGAAAAAAAAAGAAAGAAAACTACATTCACTAATCATGACCTGGCTGTAATAAGAAGGCATACTACAATAAAAGGAATACATTATTTCACTAACCTGATCACCCATGGAAGATACAGCGTTTGTAAGAGATTCAGCTAAGTTTGGTCGTATTCCACCTTGGAGAACCTCTTCATTATACTGGCAGATGACACGTACATAAGCCATCTCCTCACTACTCAGGCTGCTGCTCTTACCTCCAAGAGTACGTGGTACACTTACAATACTATCCTATTACGAGAGAAGCAAACATTTTTCTTATCTAATTTTCTGAAACTGAAACAAACTGGATGGTTTACAATGTATTAAAATGCCAGAGAACTCCATTCTTCACTGTAGGGTGATTTAGTATGGCCAAGGATATTAACAAGACAAACTTTGCATCCACTGTGGAGAGTAATAACGTGCACTCCTTCCCAGCAAAGAATACCCATACACCTCTCAATTTTCCTCTACTTGCCATTCAACTTCCTCATCCCACCACTCACTACCCTTTCTCACCTGTTCACCTATCACATTTCACATGCCATATACTACTCTCGCACATATAAGCAATGCTTACCTAAACACCTCCCATTTCTCACCCATTCCCTTAGCTTCATTTACTCTCACATTATGCCATTCTTCACTCAATCTCTCCTGGTATCTCCTATCACAAGCTTTTTACCCAGCTCAATCATTTTCACAACCCTCCTCCCACTCACATAATTTCCTCTTTTCTCAAAGCCTCTACAAGCCTACACCCTCCCCTCCACCAAGTAATGATTAGACATCTGCAAGCTGACCCTCTCAGCACAATCACATCCAAAAGTCTCTCCTTTACACACTTTTCAATAAGTAAATCATCCAATTATGTCCCTCTCCCATCTTTCTATTCACCCATGCATACTTATGTAAGTCCCTCTTTTTAAACCAAGTATTCCTAGTCACCAGTCCTCTTTCACCATACAATTCCAAAAGCTGTTCACCAATCTTATTCACAACATCAAGTACCCCGTGGCTGCAATTTAGAATCTCAACTGTCACATTACCCACTCTCACATTTACATCATCCATCACTAATATTCGACCATTTGTATCAAATCTGCAAGTGGCCTCGAAAAAAGGAACAAAACTTGAAACGTAGACATCCACCTTGGGGCACCGTTCAGCTCATACAAATATCCATCTAGAGACATTAAGGGCTTAACGAGCATTCCTTCTTTCTTTCCAGTTTCTTCTTTATGTAACATATGATCTAGTTCCAGTCTAAACATAATCAGTGATTTACATCAGTCAACCTACTTCTTTACTAATCTATTAAATTTTGGTGCGACCCACTTTTCGGGTAGGTTTTTTTTAATGCTTTACTGTCAACCCATACCTCTTTCACTAAAATTTCCCCAATCAACCATTAAAAACTGACCCTGTGAAATCTACACTTCCCTTAACCATTCATCAACCAGCCCATAAATTTCTTGGATTGTTCCATCTCTGACAGAACATAATATCTCTCAATAGATTCACTTAATTTCCCTTGCATTCATTCATTCAAAATTACCCCACGACAAGGGTCGTCATGTTACCCAGAGATTCTTTTCCAGGGACTTCTTCGGCCTAAGGCTGTGCTATACTCATTTGCAGATTTCTTTGAACTGGGAAGTTTTTGAAGACTGTGTACTCTGATTCATCAACTAATGATGATAACCTCACCAGAAGTGATTTTTCACTCATGGTGTAACCTCATGCACATGGAATCCAGTAACACTAAAAATCTTGTGTACTTCTGTGTAATCACCAATTTGTAATTACCTATTTTTAAAGTAAGTGTTACCAGAGTCCGCTTCCATGAGTGAACAGTTATTTTTGGCAAGGCTGTATAATTGGAGTACATCTTGTCAAAGAAGTTCTCACTCTAAAGGAGTATACATTTTTCCGCTACTTTTAGTAGTTGCAGCCCTGGGCTGTAAGAGCTTTCACCATATAAAGAACATTACAGTGATACAACTAATACTGAAATGATCAGAGCTCTCTATACATGATGAGCACTACAATGATTCAACCACAGCTAACTGTTAAAATGACAATACCTGTTGCTGAACAGTGATATTCAGTAAGTCAGTTCCTGAATGAGTGAAGGCAGAAAGTAAGTCCTGTTTCCTCTGTTCCCACTCAGCTTGCTGCTGTTTCCAGTAGAGCTTGTCCACTTCCTCACTTGTCTGCAAATGCGATTTGCATGACAACTGACAGTATGTAATATGAACAAATAAACGAAACATTTAGAAAAGATCACATAGATGTAAACTTCCTTCAAAATTGAAAAAATGTCTCAAACATAAACAAAAATTAATCTACAAGTAATATCTTCGTAACATTTCAAGTGAGGCAGTGATCCCAAAACATACAAATCTATACATATATACATTATATATATATCATATATATTATCCCTGGGGATAGGGGAAAAAGAATACTTCCCACGTATTCCCTGTGTGTCGTAAAAGGCAACTAAAAGGTGAGAGAGTAGGGGGCTGGAAATCCTTCCCTCCTGTTTTCACTTTTCCAAAAGAAGGAACAGATAAGTGGGCCATGAGAGGATTTTTCCTCTAAGGCTCAGTCCTCTGTTCTTAACGCTACCTCGCTAGCGCGGGAAATGGCAAATATGTATTAGTGAAAGAGAAAAGAGAGGCATTTGGACGATACTTACAAGGAAGGAGTGCAAATGACTGGGAGATGTATAAGAG
>JAYMFT010205039.1:0-11608 GCA_038088735.1 Panulirus argus | reverse complement strand
TATATATATATATATATATATATATATATATATATATATATATATATATATATATATATATATAAATTGAATTACCATGGAACCGATTTTTATGAGTCCTGGCGTTACCCAAAATCTCTCTCCAAAGGTTCCTTCATTTCAAGTCTGCGCCGATTTCTGTAGCAAGGTAATGTGGACTCCTTTGTGGTGAAGACTGTTTGTACTTCCAATGATATGGCCTCGTTAAAGGTGACTTTTTCATCCACGTCTACCCCTGTTCCATACATGGTTTTCTATCCATATATATCAAGTCATGATTGTATTGTATAGTAACCCCCGTAAATCTCAATTTTCTTTATGTAGAATATACTTTGGCATTGTTTTGAGCCGTGACAGCTTTGGTGTATAATAGCTCAAAGGTTCCCATCTTTTTTTACAAGAGTACATGTATTCTCCACGCATTTTCACACACACACACACACACACACACACACAAACAAACAAACAAACGCAGGTTGATATTAAAGAAATAGAGGAGGTTAACAACTGTGTTTGTGTGTGTGTGTGTGTGTGTAAAGCGACCAAAACGTAGGGGTGGCCACTCTCTCTTTGACGCGTTGAACCACATCCAATAGATAGATAGATAAATAGATATATCTCCATGTAAACAAGGGTCGCCAGAGAAACGAGATGCGGTTGACATGAATTCACTCTCTGCCCCGCGATAGAGGGGGGTAGTGCCAAGACCCGACGATGAAGGGCTTAATTCTGTCCAATCTGTAGTTGTCATGTGCAATGCAAGGAAACCAGAGCTTTCCCTATCCACTGCTGAGCCCCAGAGATCTTTCTGTGTTTTTTTTTACCCTGCGTCACATCATATGCCCTGATTTTCAGCCCTCTGCCGGCACGTTGTCCCCTGTATACCACAGCTCTCTAATCCGTCTGATCCCATGCATGTCTCGCACCCTCCTGCATGTTGAGGCCCCAATTACTGACACTCCTTAACTCCAGCCTTCCACTTCCCTTCTTGGTCTACTCCACCCTCCCTACGCTTCTGACGTATATCCACTTAGTCTCTCTTCGCTCATCCTCTCCAAAGGCTCAGACCTCTTCAGTACGCCGTTTTTAAGTGTGTCAGCCAACTGCCACACCTCTCTCTTAGTGTCATTCCTTACACGATCAGCCTTTCTCACACCATGTGTCTCCGCCACTTCATACCCATACATATGATGCTTCTAGGACACATCCAATCCCCAGTCATTCCTCTGACATCTTCACTATCCCTAGCCTTGTATAGTTCTCTCATCATAGCTATCCATTCCTTCCGGGGTCTGCCTATCCTAACTTGTACCCTCTCCTTCCCTACAGTATATATATATACCTTCTCCATCCTGTCTCGTGTCATGCGTGCCAAATGACACATGGAATCCTATCAGACTCTCCTCCATGCGCCCATCTCGTGTTTTCCTCGCGTCAGGATAAACTTTGTCACTTCCTCATTCTGTCCATCCTATAAATACCACGCAAGTTATCCGTCATTGGTACCCGTGTTTTAACCCATCCCAGACTTGATAGACATTGGTTGTGTGTTGTATAGGCTACAACAGACTCTGGTGGTTGTATGTTGTGTACTCTCAAGCCCTATGTATAGTGCATTTCCCCCTCACAGTTCTGTCTAGTCGTGCCTTTTGGTTAAACTGCCGTTGGACATGGCTGTAAACTGCTGGCGGCTTACACTACACGACATCTGGGGAGTAAAACTGCCCCAGAAGATGATGTATGGTACATTACCCTTGCCCGCGGCTCCTGTTTATGGAGCATTTACTGGAGCAGTTTATATTACCGCCATAGACTCGTAAGTCCGTAACCGGAGCAGTTTATATTACTGCCAGAGACTCGTATGTCCGTCTTTCTGTCGTGGTTCAGTCTTACGGGAACGGAAGTGTTGCGTACGCCTGCAGGAGGCCAGAAACAGTGCCAGACTGCCCTCAAGAAACTGGGCTAGATATCCTCCCACAGACTGCGTCAGAACACCCTCCCACAGACTCTGCCACACACACACAATGAATAGTGCCAGATGTTACAGGGCATGAGGGGGGCGCGGCACCCGGTAACGTTGTTATTACGCTGGGTAAACGGTGGTGCCGTCGGTAGATCATTCTTGACCCATTTGTTCCTATGTGCCGGCGACAGAAAGGGGCACTGCATCGCCATTTGCTTCTTATTGTAGTGGCGAGGGAAGTGGTGTTGGATTGGGAAGGAGGAGGAGGAAGGAGGAGACGATGGAGTTTGTGGTGAAGGAGCTAGTTGGAGTAGGGAAGATGGGGATGGAGTATAGATAGGGAAGATAGCAAAATTAACCGCGAGTCGTAATGGAGAGGTCACGTCTTACGTCGTGGTTGGTCGATGGGGTCAGTGGTTGCCAACCGGTGGTACGTGTACCACCTGTGGCTCCCAGGCGACGGTACGTGTACCATCGGTGGTTGCCAATCGAACGGTACACGTACCACTAGCGGTGCGCAAGATGTGTGTGTGTATAGACGGTACCTGGCATTCGACTGAAAGCTCCAGATCGTGTTCAGAACTGGAATAAGAACCCCTTATATGTTAATATTTCCTTACGCAATATGGTAAGCATAAGATATTTTAAGATTATAGATTATCTTACAGGTGTAGGACAGTACACACACACACACACACACACACACACACACAGTGGGGAGAGAGATATGTTAGAGGCTAGCCAGCGAGAGAGGTCGACAGACACAGGTAACTGACTGTACGCGCCATATTTTGCCCTGGAGGGTAACAGTGCTCCTGAGCACGACGGTACGACCCTCTAGCACGACGGCACGACCCTCGAGCTCGACTTTACGACCCTTGAACGCGACCGCACGACCCATGGGTATGACGACCTGGCCCCCTTCTCTTGCCGGGCCCTCCAGCAGATGCGAAATCGAAGTGGGAATGGGATAGACGATGATAATAAAAAGGAATAATAAAGGGAACCAGCGGGAATGGTGGCTGTAAACCTCCCGCACGAAAAATACATAACGAGAAATATCGAATAGATTTGCGTTGGCCTCGTTTCGTGGATATGTATATATTTGCCGTATCACGTTCTGCTTGCGTTCCTGGGCCGAGCCTGAACGTTCTGCTTGCGTTCCTTGGCCGAACCTGGGCGTTCTGGACGTCCGAACAGAAGGGCTTGAGACGTCCACGCAGAGGGACTCCCACGATCGCATGAGAACAAGAGGCGAAGGTATCGACACTTAGCCTCCGGCAGGCAAATTGGATTTTATTTTATGGTTCAGGGTATTTTAACCTAGCCTAGCCTAGCCTAGCCTAGCCTAGCCTAGCCTAGCCTAGCCTAGCTTAGCTTGTACCTAACCTAACCTAACCCTGTCAATCTGTCTGACCTTTCAATGACATTGTTAGAGTTGAGGTTTGTATACAAAGACGCAGAGCAAGAATGGACGTCAGCGGCCCAGCCAAAGGTGGGTTCCGTGTTGTGCCTCTCACGTTGATGGAAGGTTGGGAGAGGATGAGGGTCAGGGGTCAGAGAGGAAGAGGTCAGAGGTCAAAATTTACGTTCCATTACCGGGGCAGTAGTACGGTGTGTGTGTGTGTCTGTGTTTGGAGAGGGGGGAAGGGGGGGAAAGCACGTAGTAAGTGAAATGAGTCTTGTTGCGTCCGTAGAGTTGTAAGGACACGGGCGCCTCTCGTCCTTAGAAGCTCGTGAGGACTTCGAGTCGTTACGACCCATGGGCGATGTGGTACGACCCTTGAGAAACGACTCTTTCCCTGGAGCACGAAGTTGAAGGGTCGTCTTGTCGTTTTCAAAAATCGTATACACACACACACACACACAAATCTCCTAAGCCAGGTACCCATTTATCGACCAGCCCTGCAGGGAAGATGAACACCTGGGGTAGATTGTGGGTGGGCCTGTATGTAAACCAAGGTCAGTGACGCTGTGTGTGTGTGTGTGTGTAGCCTCTCGCCAGTCAGGCACAAGAGACTGTTCATACAGTCAGTGAACTGTCTTGACATCACACACTCACAGGAAGTCCCGTGAATGGTCGACTTCATGAAGAATCCTACAGTGATGTGTACATATTTGGTTTCCCTCTTTGTCTTCTAGATTTACCAATGTTTATTTTTTTTTTTTATCGCTCTGCTTGTGTCCTCTGACGTCACCAGTGTCTCGTGACTTCACCAGAATATTATGGCTTCAGTGATGTCCTCTGACTTTATCAATATATATTGTCTTCCCCAGTCTCATCTGACTCCAGTGATGTCCTCCAACTTCACTGCCTTCATGCTCGTGCTTTACCGGTGTTTTGGGATGTCATTTGTATCTTCTGACTTCAGGGATGTCTACTGACTTCACTGACGTCTCCTGACTGTACTGGTGTCATCGGATTTCAACAATATGTTCTGACTTCAGTTTTCTCCTATTTCACTGATGCTTTCAGACTTCATTAGCGTCTTCTGACGTCATCAACGTCTTCTGACTTCACCAATGACCTCTGACTTATACGATGTCTCCTGACCTCATCAGTGCCCTCCGACTTTTCTAATATCTTCTGATTTCACTGATGTCATTTGACTTCACCAAAGCCGTCTGACTTCACCAGCATTCTCTCACTTCACTGATGTTCTCTTGGACTTCACTAATGTCCCCCTGACTTCATCAATGCCCTCTGACATCACAGATGTCCTCTGACTTCACCCAGGGGCTACGCTCTGGGATTGTCAATCCCTAATGGCCCTGTTGGTGTAAGGGAGCGGAAGTCTCTCTCTCTCTCTCTCTCTCTCTCTCTCTCTCTCTCTCTCTCTCTCTCTCTCTCTCTCACTCGTGATTGGCTGGCAACAGTTATTCGAATTGTTCGAAACCACGGCACATTGAATGAAGCGAAGCAGAAATGTGATTTGTGGTCCGCCTTTAGTCATTAGGTACACTGCGAATTACATACGAGAGCGAAAAAGTAATAGAATTGTATTTAGACTGAAAATTACTTGTGGGAAACGAAAAGTGATTGAATGATAGGTAGACTACGAATTACGTCTGAGAAACGAAAATGTAATCGAATTGTGTGGTATCCACATACAGTGATAATGTAATTTTCACCCATGGAACGCTTCGAGAGAATGGGATAACTCGATAAGTTGTAAGAGAAAGATAAAGAAAGGGAAGGAAAATTGACATTAAGGAAGAGAAATGTGATCGAATGAAAAGATGAGAGAGGGGAAGGGAAAGTGACCCGACCTGATTCATCTTTACTCAGCATTCCTGCCAACGGCCAGGAGCTTAAAACACACACAATACACACACACACACACACAGGTGGAGAAATCTCTTCCAGCCATTGGCCTCGATTAGTCAGATCCAGTTGATGCAACAGTGAAGAAATTGTAGGCAAAAAAGCTACTCGTACACTGAAAAATTGATAAGGAATTCTAATTTAGTATTGCTGTGTGACCCGCTGAAGTGCGCCATTTCTAGAATTATAGAAAAAGGAAAGTGCAGACTGAAAATTATATATATATATATCTCATTTGCCTGACGCAGGAAAGGGACATCTGGAGAACGGATATGAAATGTGAAGTTTTGACCACGAAAAATCTTCCAAGTAAACACGTTCCGGACGTGATAGTTTTAATTGGGTCATCCGCTTCCTGCGTCCAGGAAGGGAAACGATAACGGGAGACGATGCTGTATTATTGACGGGAACATCTCAAGATGTGGTCTTCCTCTCATGAGCAGGTGGGCGAGGTGAGAAGTCTTCAGCCTGTGGGGCAAGGTAGCTGTACCTAAGAGGGTAGGGAAACTCCTCCAGAAGGAGGTGTTGCCCAAAATTGACTCTGCACAGAGAATGAATAACTAATTCTTCTTCATATTCTCCCGCTCAGGCCTGTCCTTCAAGGCACTCTCTCTAACTAGAGACGGTGATATGAAGAGGGCATATTACGTTGTGAACATGTTGAGTGATACACAGATAAGCATAGATAAGGAATCGTCATATTCTCTCACTCAAACCAGTTTTCTTATCACTCTCTCTCGAACAAGAGTGATCATATAACATTGAGACCACATATTAACTGGTACCCAGGGAAGCGTAGATAAGGAAGCAACCCCCAAAATATATCGCCCTGAGGAGAAATTTGCCAGAGCTGTGCATAAAGGACGACACAGCGGACCGGTCTGTGCCCAGGGCACACAAGGGAAAGCCATCTGGGGTGGGAAAGAACAGACGCTCTTTCAACTAACGTAGATCTCATCTCCCCACTGCGCGCTACACTGTACAGAGAGGAGCTTATGATGCCCCCCTCACAACCGTCCATCTAATCTCCCCTCGCCACCACCCTGACGGGGAGATGGTTCCTGAACAGAAGGAAGTGTGGGGTGCGGACCAGTCCATAAACCGCAACCTCCCCCAAGGCAGGATACCAAACGTGACAGAGAAAAATGGAGTGGAAAAAAGATGGACTGAATATTAAGATTCTCAAAATATATTCAGTACAGAGAACTGTATTTTAGAATTTGTAATGAGAACAAACGGAAAAAGGCGTGTGATGTCTGTGAATCAGTAGGAATTTGGACCGTAACAAACGCGCACACACGGCGGGATCAGTGAACGAAAAGTTGTGAGCAAGTTGGGTTGAGTGAACGGAGAGTGAAGCGGCCTCAAGATTGATGAGTCCGGTGTCTTCTCCTTGACTATTGGCTCCAGTGTCCCTTCGTGTTCCCCCCAGTGTCCCACACCCTGTGTCTCCTCCAGTGTCCCACGCCTTGTGTCCCTTCCCGTGTCTCACACTTAGTGTCCCCTCCTGGATCTGTCCCATTCAGATATCCTCACCACATTAAGAACGCCGATTTGTACACACCTCGCTGTGCAAAAGCATCTGACAACTGTGACCGTGGTGTCATAGCAGATCAGTATACAAAGAGACATGAAAGAACTCTTCAGCTGGGAAACAAAAAGCAACGTGCTTTTTAATGGAGATAAGTTTCAACTCTTCCGATACGGAGAACATGAAGAAATCGGAAACAATACAGAATATCGGGCAGACACAGACCCTATCATAAACCAGGTGCATAATGTGAAAGGCTTCGGGGTAATAATGTCTAACGACCTGATCTTCAACGAACACGAAACAACGGTTGCTTCATGCGGAAGGATGGTTAGCTGGATCCTGCGGACTTTCAAGGCACTAGGTCTTTCGGGAATTGACTATGGTTGCGTTCTAACATCACCCTGCAAGGTGGGCGAGAAGCCGAGATTAGTTGTTCAGAAATGTTGTATAGTTCGTATTAAAGTGGTAAAAGAACTAGATTACTGGGAACGGCTGAAATCTCTGAGGCTATACTCTTTAGAAACCAGTCGTGAGAGGTATAGCATCATCTATACCTGGGAAGTCCTGGGAGATTATGGCTCCGAAATTACGTTCGGAAATAACATTCTGCTGCAGTCCCGGTGCGGCATCATGGACAGTCGTCGGAGGTTTAGTTCCCAACTTGCAGGTACATTGGGAAAGAACGTTCTTCTACTATATGCACAATAAGAGAGAACATTTAAACATCCTAGGCCCAAAGACGCCTCCACTCCTTTGCCTGCTGTCATCAGAAACACCATGGGATGCATAGTAGAGAAATTTATGAGTGCTTTTGGACGTGTACCTGCTGTGTACGTGACTGACCAAGCTCTGTTGGCTTGAGGGCTGCGGCTTCCAACAGCTTGGTCGACCAGCGACAACCACCCCTTGACGCCATATACAACAACCACTACACCTTATACTATAACCACTTCGTCATATACAACATCCACTGCAGTATGTAACCAGAGGGTCTAGTTTATACATCGAGTGTATAATACAGCCGAAGGCTTGTATACTGGCTGGACTCGAAGATGGAAATGGGGAGGTCATTGCTTACTCGAAGTGCGTTCGATGGGCAAGTGCGTGCGTACTTACGTGAGTGCGTCCGTGTGTGCGTGCGACCGGAAGGCCACAGCTTCCCGGTAGCGCCTGGTGTGTGGCAAAGCATCCTTTTGGCCCCAGTATTAGACGGCCGGTAAAGCTGTGACCCCCTAAGGTCCTCATTAGCGTTGGCCTTGATCCTAATTTGGCAAGTACGTGCGGGACGGGATCCTGTCTCACCCTGTGTTAAGAGAGAGTATTCTCATATATATTTGCCACACACACACACACACATACACACACACACACACACGCTGAAGGTTTAATGGCAAGTGCTGATCCAATCCAAGACTGTGAGGCCCCTGTCGTGAGGTGTGTGTGTATAAATACCAGTGAGCTTCCATACCCCGTGCCCCCAGATACTCCCTACACACACACACACACCTCACTGTACACGCTTCTGTTTATACTTCTGGATGCCACTCGGTGTCGCAGAGTGTTAGCGTATATTTGTTTGTCGTTTGCCTGTTGGGAATGAGGCAGTTTATCGTGTCTTGGACCGAGAACTGTCTGCCTCAATTCCAGGCTGATGTTTATGCTTTGCGGAGCGTCTCTTGCACGCTCACTCGCTCCTGAAGGTGTCGAGTTCGTTATCCGTCTCCTGCTGCTGCTGCTGCTGTACTGACTGGTCGATAGGTAGTCGTTCACCACCACCACTGTTGGTACCACCACCACCACCACCACCACCACTGACATCGCCACCGCCACAGTCTCCACCACCATCATCAGTGCTACCTCATCATCACTATCTCTACTGCCAACTTCATCATCACTATCAGCGTTACCACCATCACTACCGTCGAACGCGGCTCGTGAGCGAAGTTGCACCATCTTTTCTGCCCGCGGAGATCGCGCCCGGTCCCTGGCCGTAGGGAGAGGAAGGGTATCGAGGAAAATGTATTGATTACAAGGGCACAAGTATTGATTGCAAGGCAGACAGGACCTGGGCACCTCCAGACTTAGAAGGAAAGCTCCCAGGCTATGACACAGAACCTTGGGGTCAAGGACGACTTGGAGCTGGGAGACACGAGAGAAGGTTACCCTTTGGTAACCCAAGATCACCCTTTCGTAACCCAAGACCAGAGGTACCAACTGGAGAGGGAAGCCCTTGGGTGAAGACAATGCCCGAGGTGTAGCTCGCACGGCGGGGTTGTAGCATGCGGGAGTCCTGTGTGTTGTGGTAGGCTGTAAGCTCTTGTGGTCAGTGCTTCGACGCTCTGCCCCACATAATCAACGTCACAAAATCTATTTCACAGTAGCTGAGGATTGTGGGTGACGACAGGTTCTGTGCAGTAACTAGTTTTCCCTTGTGAGCACAACTCTCTCCCATACCTGCTGGGGTCTCTCGTAGCCAGAATGAAATCGTTAAAGTCTCCAGACATCTTCTCTCTCTCTCTCTCTCCAACCTCATTCCTCTGTGTCAGCAGTGATGTTGCTCTCCTCTCCTTGTTCTGCAGGTATTCTTTTGACGACTGCTCTTCGTGTGATCTCTGCTCATCCTCGTCCCACCATGATTTTGCACCCGCGTAACGCGTCTGGCCGCTGTATCCCGTAGTTTCTGTGAGGAGACAGGCTACTCGAGGATTAGTCGTTATGATACCTCCTGTTCGCCCTCTCTTTCTTTTTTTTTCCCCTGAAGTCAGGTTACCCACACCAACACTACCACCCGCCATACCATCCGCTACCACCGCCTCCACACGATCGTCCCAATCCACGCCAGTATATACGCCCCACTCCCGGGGTGACGAGGGCAGCCACTCGACCAGCGTTCCAGTACTCTCGCCAACTTGTAATTGACCTATGCTCGGCCACTGGCCCGTGTGAAGTCCTTTGTGTACGTGAAGGCTCGCGCTATTCCCTCTGCTGCTGCACCCCAACCTCCCCACCTGGTGTGATGTGTGCCAACCGCCTGCCTTTTTCTGTTTTTCTCCCAGAATAGAGGACATTATATTCTCCTTTTTTATACAGCATTTGCTTGACTTTGTCAAGTGGACGTCATAGACAGTCCGTGACCGAGTGCAGGGCTAAGCAAGTGAACAGCTTTCCCTGAAAGTCGAGGTCACTCTATCTCTTATTAAGAGAGCCAGTCCTCTCTCTCTCTCTCTCTCTCTCTCTTTCTCCTCACCATTAAGCAACCCTCCTGGTCATAACTGTCTTACCTTAGTATTTCCCCTAGTTTGAACCTATATCTGTTTTGAAATCGTTTCAGAACAATACATTCTTGCCTGGTTTGTGTGTGTGTGTCTGTGCTTCAATAACAGGCTCTGACCATTGGCTAATTCATTTGGCATTGGTTCATGGCTTGTACCTATCTGCCTGGTTCTTGATTCATCTTCACATCTAAGAATCTCAGTTAAGTCAGCAAACTGGCTCAAAAGGCTATACATCCAGAGGTTAAAAAGTCTACAGCTGCCTGGCCAACACATCAGCTGACAGTGTTACGTTTAGCAGATAAAAATGTAGCTTTTTTCTTCTTTCTTTATTTCTTACTGACTCGTACGCTCTACTACAGTGTGTGTGTGTGTGTGTGATTACTATTTGTATTTATTGTTTGTGTTTTAGGAGAGAGAGTTTTACGCTCGTGTTGCCCTGTCCTCTTGCTCTTGTATATATGTACCATGTCTTTACTCCAGCGTACACACACACACACACAGCGTACCTTATGTGCTCTGTCAAGTGTTCCAATCCCAAACAGATCCCTGTGGAGGTGGGTGGGGGAATGTAGAATGTGGAGTAGAGAGGCAGATAACACGCAGTAGAAGAGGAAAGCGTGTGTGTGTGTGTGTGTGTGTGTGGTGTAAGAAAAAAAATCAAAACATTTGCCCAGCGATTTAATGCAGTGACTACATGATTGATGACTGAGGCCATTAACTCTGCTAAATGCAGTTACAGTTACGAGATGAATTATATTTGCCAGGCGCGTAATTAAGATATAGCATGTTCTTAAATATTTCTTTCTTTTCGACCAGCGCATTGTGTGGCATGCACGAGAATATGTTTACGTTATAGAGTTCCACTCTTTGGAGACGTTAGTTCCCATTTAAGTTGTTTGTGGTGCAGGAATTAAGACTCGTTTCTTTGTTTACATTATTTGGTGTTTTTGTTTGTTCTGTGCCCATTCCTCATTTTTTTTTTTTTGTGTGTGTGTGTGTGTGTGCGGCAACAACTCATTCTGACATGTGTAATTATGCCTCAAGAGCATGATTGATAGAGGTAAGCTTGAAGCTTGGGGTTGAAAGGTGGGCCAGCTGCTGGGTTGGTGAGGTGGGCCAGCTGCTAGGGTGGTGAGGTGGGCCAGCTGATACGATGGGTCAACAGCTAGGCTAGTGAGGTGGGCCAACTGTTTGGGATGGTGGGGGGGCGGCACCTGCTGGGGGTTGGGGTGTTGTGGGCACAACCGGTGGGCCATCTGCTAGAGTGGTGGGGTGGGCCAGCCAGTGGGGGTGGATGGAAAGATAGGAAGTGTGAGATCATCAAGCCAAAGAGAGATGTTGTCTCATATTTATCTCTTGCACTTATTGCGTGATGTTAATTATAATATTTTTAATCTCACAGTGTAGATAAAGAGTTTAGAAAAATTAGCATACAGGCTTTGATGGGGCGAACGAGGGTACACACTGAAAATATATATATATATATATATATA